>VWZK01001623.1:214457-261577 GCA_013396935.1 Baryphthengus martii | reverse complement strand
TATATATTTATATAAAAATTAAAATGAGCTCTAAATAGAAAAGAAATTGTCTGGTCTAAGAAAAATAAATCATGTGTAAAAGAAACCTGAAAGCTATAAGTTAATCTAGCAAAAAACACTGAAGATTTATCCATGGGTCAAAGTCTCTCTGGAAGGTGTGAGATAACCAGTAGTCACTGGTGCAATCTCAAATCAGAACTACTGGCAAGACCAGGTACTAAGAATTTCAGCATCTCTGATCAAAAGGAATGTTTTGGGGTTGAAGGAGAAGGACATGATGTATTATTTTATTTGTTCCTTTCCTCTAAGACTTATTTCAGTTTCTGCCATTCACACCTTTTATCTGACAGCGCAAGGGACTCAACAGCAAAGGTCTGTCCTAGTGTTGAAAGTGCAATGTGTGCTGGATACTTCCTAACCTCACAAGTGAACCAGTCAATGTATTGCTATCCAAAACAAACTAAAAAAAAAAGCCAGCTTTGCAGTCTTGTGTTACCGTGTAAGGAAGAGTTCAGGTCAGAAACTCCCCAGGCCAGCAGGGGCTGGAAATGCTGGAGACAACCCATTCAGCCCCCAGAAGAGAAGGCACCTCTGGTCGCTTTTGAACGACTCCTCTTTGGCTAATGCCTGAAGCAGTATTGACCTGGCTCTGGAATAGGGCACGATCAGCTTTCTTTAACTACCAAATCAGTATAATGAATGAATGGCTTTTGGGAGGAGTGAGATGAACCATGAGGAAGATCTAGAATGAATAAAGAACTGGTTGTGTTTTATAAAAGACATTAAAAGAACGTTACTTAATTTCAGTAGCAGATAAGCACAAGGCAAACGAAAGGAAAGTTGAAGAAATGGAAAGACTGAAGTATCGGTGTGCCTTTAAAAAAAAGATACAGGAAAGAAATGCTAGTCTGACCAATAGAAAGTGGGTTTCCTTTTCATGTAAATTGAAAAAAATTCCATCTTCCTCCCTTAAATAATCATCTTTGTATTGAAAACAAAAAATAATCCAACAAGGAGCAGGGGATTTCCCAGTAGTCAGTGTCTCACTTCTCAACATACCAGATGTGTTTTTGAAGACGACTCTCTAATGAGACTGCATACATCTGTGGGCTCCCTAAAGCCAAACAGCCTTGTAAAGCTGGAAAAATGCCCGTATCAGAAACTGTATTTGTGTAAGGGTTTAATTATAATGCAAAGCATCCCAGCATCACCTTTACATAACCTTTGGTCCACAACCATACAGTACACTCAGGACCTACACAATCTTATACTGGGCACTTCTACTAATGAAGTAGATGATTCCACCTTACACAATAGATGGAGAAACCTATTCTAGCTCCTCTCACGCCTTCAACTCTTTACTGGACATTAGAAAATAAAAATAAAACTGTTTGTGCTGCTGTGGGTTTGACGATCAATTTCTTTAAAAAGCCAATCAGAGCAGATAAAAAAAACAACTTGTTTCTTTAGGCAAGATCAAACTATGAGCAGTCTGCATGACCAGGAGGACCAGTCCTCCTTTTCCTTCTCTCTTTGATCAAGTATTGTTTTCTTTTTTCTTCTTCCTCTCACCACAGTGCTTGGGATCAGAATATGTAAACATCGACAGAAACAGCAGCCCTGTGACAATAAGCACTTTCCCAACTGGGCAGATTCTGTCAGCCAACCAGAACTGCTTCAGCTCCCTTGCTTGTCCAGAAGTCACTGGTTTTTCCGCTGTAACTTAGCGTCCCCTTTACTTTGGCCTCCATCTGTAGTTTAGAGACAGAAAAAGAAAGGAACAATAAAAGCATGAGTGAGCTACTATTTTCTGTAACTTACAGAAAAAAGACAGTAATTTGGCATGTTTAGCATCACCAAAAAGTGTATTGTCTTCATAGAGTGGAAAACTCTGTGTTTTCTCTGTAGTTGATTTATTAGAAATAACACTGTTGAAAGCAGATATAGCAAGCTTCATACCAAAAGATGCCACCTTTCTGAAGATTGCATCTTGGGATACTAAAGAATTTAAAAATCAAGCCTTTACTTTTTAATAAAGCATTTTTAGTATTCAACTCATGGCACTCACTGTGAAAAAAAATTGATATTGTACCAAATACAGTCAATTGGTTTGTTTTTATAGCCTTAGAGCATCGATGCCCAGCTTTTGGTGCTAAGAACTTTGAGAACAGGATGAAGAACCCCCACCAAGCCACTGTCACCCTTCCTGTTCCTTCTGAAAAAAAGAAAATCCTAACAGACTGGTAGCAAAGAAAGGAGTACACTCTAAACTGCACCTTCTAAAGCTTTATGATAGTTCTTCAGCTCTAAGCCTTAGAAACAGAAAAAGGAGATGTTCTACTTCACACTTCTTAACCAAAATATGCAACTCTTACCCAGGATAAAATTCCCAGGGAAGGCAGATCTTCCATTAGGAAACCATCATGCTGTTCACACACATATATACAATCTCACAAGAAATAAGAAGCTTCTAGCTGGAAGGTCAGTTTCTTCTCCAAAGCAGAAATTAAATTTGAGTGGAAAAAACAAATCTCACCAATACAGGCTTTATGAAGCCTAAACAATCATGTTAGTGTCCAGTAAATAGTATTCCTTTTCCCCACTAGTAGAGTTCGTACATTTTAATTTCTAGAACTGCTACATTGAAGAATTACTGAAGTGTCTGAATTTTTTTTTTGTTCCTGACATTGAAGACAAATAGGAAAAATAAATTGTTCAGGTTCCAAAAATACTGCTATGATAGAATGTGTACTGCTACCAAGGCTTCTCCCTGTTTTGTCTTCTCTAAACCAATTTCAGCTCTGGTGTGCATTTTATTTCAGTCTAGGGCAGAAATCTGACTTAAGTTAAAGACAAGTAATACGAAAAATATGATGTCTTTACCTGTATAAGCTTGCTGCAAGTGAGCAGGCAGAGGTGTGTGAGACAGCGTTGCTGTGTGCTGAGCACCTGGCTGTAAACCCTTCAGTAAGTCTGGGAAAAAAAAGGAAGGCAACAAAGATGAAAATGAATCTTAGGGACAGATGTAGTGTTTGTGAAATAGGAAGTTTTTATTTTTATAGCATAGCCATAGTAGCATGCTAATTTGCACAGATTTCTGAAGATTTATTTCAAAAGAAAAAAACAAAACCAAAACCTGTTAGCATTCTGATGGCTGGAATAAATCAACAGAAACAGACCTATTCCCACACGGCTAATCAAAAGTCAGAGTGAGGACCATGCCTCACTACTGGGCTGCAACTCCTCATATCATTTCTTTTGGCAGAAAGGCCAAAAATTGAAGAATTTCTTTTTAAGCAATTGGAAAAAACATAAATGCCATCTTGGTTGCTACTTCTTCATAAGAGATCTGTGTGATAACTAACTCCACTCACTCTGAGTTAGGCTGTGGTGGAAAGCCGCTGAGGTAGATCCCGAGGTGGTTGTCACTCCAGCTGTGTCCGTCCCAAAGCCAAGCAGCTCCAAGGGAAACTGGAAGGGCACGGTCACAGGAACAAGGCCACCCAGCATCCCAAAAGGAGTTAATGGTGCAGACGTCACATTCTGACTGGTTACAGACAGGGGTGATGCCATGAGAGTCAGAGGTGAGGCATTAGCCAGTAATGATGCTCCTGCTGTTGACTGTACAAAGAAAAGGAGTACTTCAAGATTCTATCTACAGCTTTAAGTTGCTTTCTTTAAGGACATAAAATAGAATTAGGTATTTTCTGTTAAGTGTGGCCCTATTAAGAAATATATTAAACTGTTAAAAGATACCTGCTTACCCACCTAGGACATCTTCCCACTGCTCGTCTGCTAAGCAAGTACAATTATACCTCAGGTTCAGACACGACAGTATGATTCACCTCTCATGTTTTTCTCTTCAGCCTTGCAGGTAATTTCCTCCATCTCCTTTCTAACTGAGTCTACAGTCAGAATCTAGTGCAGCACCCATTAGATTAATAATACAAAATTATCAGATGTTGATCTGATAGAAGCACAGTATTACCCTCCCCTCTCCAAATCTGGGTCTTACCAGAACTATAACTTTATTTCTAGAGAGGTTGCTTAAAAGCAATGATTTTTGAAAATTAAGATTCGTACATAGAACCCCCACACTTCAAGAAAAGTCAGGTTACCAAGACGCAGACATACATAAGTAAGTCCAGGTATGTATGCGTGTGTCAAAGCACAAGGCAAAGTAAAATTCTCTCTCCACTCTACGTATCACAAAAAAGTTAAATTCACCATAGTTTATAAACAAAAATGCAAGATTAGCCAGACCATTCATCTAGAAAAACTCCTAAATTGCATTAATTCTTTTAACATTGGAATAGCTGTTCTTATATAACAATCTTGCCTTCACTATGCATATTTCATATGCTAATGCTCAATTCTCTTATGATCTACTACGAAACAGCACAGAAAATAATTTGAATAAGTCTCAATCTCAGATATGTTACTTGAGTTAAAAAGACTTCAGATTGAAGAAGACTTAAAAAAAATGTCCATTTATGTAAGTAAGCCTGAACTAAACCCAAAACTTTAATGAATGTAGGAGCTTAAAATGAAGTCTCCTTGACTTCTGCAGTATCAACTTACAGAAAGAGCAAGGCGATGGAGACTCCTAGCAGGGATAAAGTTTCTATTATCAGTTTTGGTCTTAAGGTGTCCAGATGAAAGCAGCTAAAGAAAGGTTAGTGGCTGCTTGCAAGAAAATACAAAATTTTAAAACAGTAACCTTGTAAACAACTACAGATGTCACCTTAGTAGCAAGTGTTTGTATTGGTCATTTTAGGGGTGACAGCTTCAGACATACTCCATCCCACAAGTAGACAAAAATGGATGAAAAACTTAAATGATTATTCTCTTTTGCCTTTACAAGTATGAATTTCACAATAAGCCTATGTACAAAATATCAGAACTGCTCACCATCTGTAATCTTTGCTGTGCAACAAAATAAAAGCTGTACGCTGTCTCTTACAACTGTGGATTTGTAAAGTGTCTGAAAACAGAAGCTTTGTAATGTGCCCTACCAAGAGCTTGATTACTCTCTCAGGAAGAAATAACTTCAGTGATGGACAGAGCTACAGAGAATGCCCTGAAAGAGCTTCAGTTCAGATGTTTCTATTTATGTCACCTATGACAGCACTTCGTAAAAGGTTTCATCCTGCTCATGTACATCTGAGTCATGAAGATCCTTAAAAACCTGTGAGACTCTACACAGAGTACAAAGAATAGGTAGAGCTTTTTATGGAAATTACACGTGGTAATTGTTGAATTTTAGATTACCTGGGCTTTGTGTTCTTAAAATACAACTCGGAATATTCCAGAGTAAAGTTTCCATGGAGCTACAGTAAGTGTAAACTTAAATTCTGGTAAATAACTGTGTCAATCAAAATGGAAACACTTCTTAGAAAATCTTGCTAGTAATAAACATCTTCATAATCACATGATATCATCTAGTCTGATCTTCAATGTAAGCAGACCAGGATATTTTAATGAGCAACTCAGGTACCATTCTCATCTCCTGACCTATTAATGGCATCTCAGATAGGAATTAAATCTCTAAACTCTCAATAGAAAAGAGATTCAATTTCAGTCCTATGCAAAGTTTTAAGAGGGGTAACCAACTTCTTAGTACAGTGTTCCTAACAACTAGTCTGGAATTGGGTAAGTTCAGCAGCCAGCCCTTAGATCTTTAATGATAAATAAAGCCCTCTTATCACAAATCTCTTCCCCTTCAGTGTACTTGGACTAGGAGATAATTTGACTCTGGTCTTCTCTTGATTTTACTCCACTGACTAAGCCTTAGTCTGCACAGTAGCAACAGCCTTATTCCATGGTTTATCTTCCTTGCACCATTGTTCTGAACCATTTCTAGGTTAATCAAAGTATGTGTGTCAAAACACCCCACATGTAAATTCACAATAATTTAGTGATATGCTGCTCACTACCTCTAGCTGATTTCCCCCTTTCTAGATACCAACATATCTTACTTTGCTGCATTACAGTAAGCATCCATGCTACCTGATCATCCACCACACCCCCTCCAGTTCTCTTCAACATCACTATCTGCCAAAATGCATTTTTCTCCTCAGGTTATTACTGTGTCCAAAAAAAAGTTACTTGCCTTTCACTATAGGAAAGTTTCCCAGAACTTATCTCATCACACAACACAATACTACTTACTTCCCTTGACCGTCATCTTTAAGCACTACCACACTCATTCCACATTTTCTTCCACATCACAGTAATTGTGTCCACTGGATTTTGTTGATTGCATCAGGAACAAACAACTCCATTCCCAGTCCATTCACTGCAGCCTTTTTGGCCTCCTTCAGTCACCTGCCAGAGCACCCCAACTGTGCTCTATCTGGCTCAGCTCTTCTCTAGATCCCATGCGCTACCTCCCTCAGTGGCCCTTACACAGCCTACAGGTTGTGGTTTTTTTCATACGAAGTACCCAAAATAAAGAGAAGGCTGTGCCAGAGCCTGCCAGACATTTCTTGTTTACTGTAACAATCTTAAGGTGCAGTAGGATGAAAGATCATAGAAATGTCTTGCAAAAATCATCTTCCTCCTGTTACTCAGCTGTACTAAGAAAATTTTGATAGCAAGCTAAAAGATTGTGAACCATTGCTAAAATCTAAGTATTATACATCACTACCATTCAATAGCTATGTACATTGTTCAGAAAAATACAAAACTTATTTGTACAATAAGACTCTGATTTACAGCAATACTGGTTTTGTTAGCTTTATAGTAGTGAAGACTTCAGAACAGAGAAAGCAATAAAGAGCGGAAAACCTCAAATCATCTCAGTAATTAAATCATTCTCAGTAAGAACACACAACTTGGGAAAGCAAGTTGTCTTCTGGGTAAATAAGTTTGCATGGGTTTTAGAACAACGGCATTTTAAAAATACTTGTTTTGTATGATTTGTTTTGCTTCCAGTTCTGTGTAAGCTCTGTTTGAAACAACTTCTAGGATATTTCTATATTAATGAGGTGTCTCATTCAGTTTTGACTAGATCCTACAAAATAAAATACATATTAATCACAAATATGAATGGAAAGCTCTTGCCAGTGTTAATTTTAAATAAAAGTCTTGCATTATACTCAAACTACAAGCAACTAATTCTAGTTTTGCAAGTTAATCATGAAGTTTGGCAACAAATATACCAAGACACCTTTTCATATAACCCCATCATTACAAATAATATGCAAGAATAGACAAATCCAGTAACGCAAGAAAATACAACGTTCCCTGAAAATATGGCCACTCAAAGCTTACCTTTTCTAGTGCTCTTAACACACAAACCCAAAAGCGAATTCTGTTCCACAGTACAGAGAGCAACCAGCATTTAACCGTGAGGATTTCATCCCACACTGATCCTTGCATTTCATATCACCTGGAAATACCTATTCACTAGTGCAAGAGTTTCACTAGTAGTTAGCATTAAGTTTGTGACACATTTTCAAATCAAGATATTGCAAGAAAGCACGTGTACAACATGTGATCAATGTTAACTTAAGATTTAAGCGTAAACTCGTTAGATGCGTACCTGCACACTGGCTGCTACAACTGGAGACCCTGAGGCAGAAGATGGTCTGTGTGGAGTTGACAACTGTTTAGTAGCACCCTGTGTTCCACTTCCTGCTCCCCCAGACAGACTAGTCCTACTAGCTCCACTTGAGTTAAGGTTACTGCCTCTGCTGGCAGGTACATTCATTCCAACTCCACCCAAGTTATTTTTACCAACAGTTCCAGAAGGAGAAGAGTTGGGCAATTTTGAAGAAGCCTGAGGGTTCTTTGCAGGCTGAAGGCCTGAGGTGCGATTAGAGGGCAGCAGATTCATTGTGGGAGACTGCCTGCTGATATTTACACCACTGGTCTGTTTATGAACGGGGTTGTTGCTGGAGTGACTACTCTGGGAAACTAGTGCACTTGAACTGGAAGAGCTGGGTGTTGTTGCAGGCCTGGGGGATGAGGTGGACTTGGATGAAAATTTAGGTGATGCATTGGGCTTGGGTGTCACAGAGGGCTTAGATGCAGTGGGCTTGGGAGAGGCAGCAGGTTTGGGAGAGGCAGCCATGGAGAAGGGAGGTTTGAAACCCTGGGAAGAAACTTGTGACACCATAGCCTTGGCTAAGTAGTTACTAGAGGTAGAGGTGCTGGATGTTGTCCGAGAAACCAGTGGGTGAGACACTTGAGAGCCACTTCCAGATGAGGGATTAGACAAAGGCAGGCGATATACTACAGATTTATCTTGAGCCTTGATGACTGGTGATGAGCAAGACAGTTTGGGGTTATTACTCAATTTCACCACTGGATTGGTCTGTGATTTACTAATAGTTGCTTGTAAAGGAGATACGTATTTCTGCTGTACAGCTGAATGCTGGTGCACCTTTGCCACTTGTGATGTTGAAGAACCACCACCTTGACCGTCAGAAGATGATACCAAGATATTGGCATCCTTGGTTCTTTGAGAGGATGTGGAAATAGCTGCTTGGGTCTTAGAGGAAGAAACATGAGTCTGCGAAGAAGAGGAAGCAGCTTGGATCTGGCTTGACCTCTGTAGTCCTTGCTGAAGTAGTTTGGCTGGCAAAGGCTCTAAGGAAACCTTAGGATTTTGAATTGAAGATCCAGCAATAAGGCCTGAAGAGATACCAGTGTGAACTAGGTCCTGGGGTTTCTTTGGTACTGGACCTGTGTGACCAGCAATAAGACTTGATGAATGGGGTGTTTGAGTGGGCTCTACTTTCTTTGAAGTTGCCAGGGGCAACTTACTCATAATGCTTGCTAGTTTCTCTTCCCTCAGTCCAGGGCGAGGTCTGGATGTCGGTGTGTCTACGGTAGACCCAAGAGGTGATCCCTTGGCACCGTTGTTGATAACTGCCAGAGCATCAGAAATAGAGTCCAATGAGGGTGGGTGGAAAGAGAGGTCTTCATCCAGTGAGTCATCCAAGCAGATCGTCTCTGGAGCTGGTGTGCAGCTAGAGCTGGCTGGGGCGCAGACAGGCGTGCTGGAACTCAGAACAGTAGCGCAACTTGAACTGACTGAAGACATACAGGTTTTCTGTTCTTTCTTTGGACTGGAGTCCTGAGAATGAAGAAATAAGACAAGTTTAATAGGCTTTCTGGAGCAGATCCAAAGTATTCTTTAGTGTAATACTATTAGTCTGAAAATTCAGATGAATCTAATATCTGCTGTTGAAATTTTCATGTAAGAAACCTATGATATTTAAGTGTTGAGAGTCCTGTGTGGTAATTCAACATTTATATTCAAAGGTCTAGTGTTGTTGCTCCACAGAACTGAAAGTGCCCCACACAGCTAAGAATAATAAGTGCTGTGAAGCACAAGGCAGCTAATCTGATCACCGGGTAAAATTGCTACTGAACTACGAAAACACACCTTGTCGAGTCTCATGAGAACCTCTATCAACTTACTAAGTTATCCTCCCAATCACACATTTTTCCACTGTTGCCAAATTTAATACAAGCTAAAAATACACAAAGGCACATATTAAAAAAATGTGAAACTTACTGGACTCATAGTCAATTTAAAAAACCAACACTAATATAGCTTAAAGTTACAAAGCTATACAGAAGGCTTTTGTATTATGTTCTTTGAAGTAATATACTGCCAAGTAAATAAGCTCTTCTAGCACTTCCTGATGGAATCCTTCTGCCAGAATTTTTCCTTGATCAGAGGCAGGAAACAGGTTGTATCAAATGATCATATAAAATTCAGGTATCTAAACAGACATTTACCTTCACTTTGGGTTTAGGGGCCAGAATCACCTTCTTCTTTGCCCTAAAACACAGGAGATAAATGTGCATCAGAAGACAAAAGGCAGGCAAGTCATTTTAGTTTTATCTGCTACCCTGATTATATCCCAATAAACTAGAAAGATAAATGCTGGAGTCCAGCTTTAATAATAAAACATGTTTGAAACAGAGAATGGGTTAAAACAGAGGAGACAGAACAAGCACGCTTAACTCAATTTTTGGTCATGTATCTCTAAGTAAATTAGATCCAAAACTGACTGAATTGCTGATATAACCTGATATGTATCAGGAGAGCAATTTTTTCACTTTTCCAATTTAGAGAAACCGCAAAATATCAAGTCATCTCAGCCCCTTAGAACCTCTGTTATAAGTCTACTTAAGAGTTTGTCTACTTAGCAGACTTTTGTCTAAACTGGAATCACCTATAATAGTTAAAATTTCACTTTTCGTTAATGTTTTTGTCACTGAGGAGGATCCTTCCTGTTCTCATTTATATTCAAACTGCATAAAATCAGTTGGCTTTCCACCCCCTCCCAGAAAAAGTGTTCTGTTGCGTATCAACTGTGAAACTAACTAGATATAACTAACTTCCCTTTATTTCAAGAAGCCATTTAAGAAGCTTCCCAGTTCTTTGGCAGTGTAGGTGAACACATTAGCACCAACTGCCGTTATGCAAGGACTGCATTCAGGATTATCAGTCAACAGCTTCAACTTAGAAGTTAAGCATTTTACACCACCTTTTCTCTTTTCTATTTTTTTTAAAAAAGAATCAACAGACTTATAGGTCATTTATTCTCCTCCTCTAGGCAACTATGAACACGTCTAGCTAAAATAAGTCCTTGCTGTAGGTGGACCATGATTCAGTTTTGTTGTTATGCAAAAAAATATCCTACGTTATTCATATTTATCACAAAGGTTGCAATTTGAGTGTCAGAGTCATAACCGTTTATTTGAATTCTGGCTGAACGTGGGCAGCTCCCAAGAGGGACACAGTGTTGTCTGAAAACCATGGAGGTAAAATTCCACTAAGATACACAGCCTTTTGTGGTTTCAGAAATATTTGTAAGGAAAAGAAAAGAGCAGGAAGTACTGCAGTCTGAGTTCAATGTAATATGCTGCACAGCAAAACTGATGTATAGTGCTACTCAAAAGTATTTCAGAGAAGACATCAATCCAAGAATTAATATCCGCTTGAGTTATCTAGCCACCTCATAACTGAGTTAAAATATAATTCCACAAGAACATTACAGCTCTATGCCTAAATTAAAGCGTTAAGAAAGATTAACAACATTGTTAAGTCTCTTCAAACAAATCCCGAAATATCTCCCTTTCCTTCCCTCTGTCCAAAACCAGGTAGCATGAAGATGTGAAAAGATGTTATGAACAATCTAAAGATACTAGTAAGTTGTCAATATTATACTCACGGAGCAGAAGTGAGGTGATTGTGAACACTTCGGCTTTCTTTGAAAAGCATCCTAAAAGAAGTGGTGAGAAAAGATACGTAAGGTGATTCCTATAGGGAGGGACAATCAGCATTATGACCACCAAATATGCGAGTATCCTTGAATTTTCAGAAGAGCCCTTTGATCATCTGTCTCCAAAGCAGCTAGTACTTGCTTGCCTGTGTTGCTATCATGAGGTAGTTCTGGGCAGCCATGAACAAAAGAATACTAAAAAAAGAGGTATTTCAAGTTTACATTCAAAATACCTCAGGAAATGGCCAAGTAGAAGTCAACATTATGGAGTATTACCTCTTTCAGCTAGACAGAAGATATTTTGAACTCTCTCTTCTCAAAGGTTAAGGAAGTATTTTAAATATCAAACTAAGGATTATTGTAAACTCTTCACACTACATGTCCACACACTGATCATAGGTTTGGGTTTTGTGGTTACTCATCACGTTTTGGATATTTTGGTTTTGTTTGCTTGTTTCTTTCTTAAGGCACAGAGTTAAAAATTCAGAATACAGTATCCAAGCTTGTTTCTAATTTTCTTTAATATAGGCCACTGTGTACCATTTTCATTGGTGACTTTAATCACACTGGACTTAACAGGTACATTTTACTAGAGTCAATGAATGTCAAGAGTTGGTCTGACAAATTTCAATGCTTTACATGCTTTTATTTCCATGTTTATCAATTCCTAGGCTGACAAGGGGGAAGCACAAGTGGGAAGTGAAAATGATTCCTGACCTGTACTTATCCTACAGCTTGCTACCCACATGCAGCTAAAGACAAGACGATTAATGAAAACTTAAGTAGACAAGCTAGAACAGATTTTTCTACACTACTGCCATCACACTCACATTGACCGTATCATGAACAGCTGTCTAAACAGCTTTTCATCATTGATAACACATCCTGTAGAGCTATAATAGTTATGAAAAATCCAAGTATCTACAAACGTTATGCAATCTTGTAAGAAAGCATTGTCATTCTCTCATGACAGTTCCAATGCCTTACTCCTCAGATTCCACTTTCAGAGCCATTTTCACATTTTCTTCATCATACAAATTTCCAAATCTGTATTACATTGCTCCTCAGAGAGTACCAAATGTTTATGAAAAATAATATGGAGCAAAAGGAGCATTACTCATTACAAGTTCAGTGTGCCACTTCCACCTACCCAGAAAATATTCTCCAGAATATTTTCCTCCCCATCTCCTTCCCAGTGCTCTGCTTATTTTTAAATCTTTTTTATTTGGGAATGAAAATCTAAAATGAATCCCAGGCTCCTGTAATTCGTAGCATCATCTTTAAATACTCAAGAAAAAGCGTAACTACTAGAAGAGCAGAAGTCAAAGATTTAGTACAGAGAAAGAACAGTGCAATGTGTGTTCCAAAGCAAGAACATGCTTCGAAAAAAAGAGTCCCATCATTACAAACATATATTTAGATAGAAAAGTTGGTGAGAGAGATCAGTATGAAATTGTTTCTCTGATCCTGATTTCAAGTCAAGAGTGCTGTCTGACCTGTGCAAAACAACATGCTTCAATCCTACTTGCATGACCATCTCCAAAGACGATAAAACTCCTGGAATTAAAGGTAGCAGACTTTCTGTTCCTCACACTTCTTTTTTGAACAGATGCATATATAGGTTGCAGGCTTTTTTTCAGAGACACATGGAATTAATATAGAAATCCAGGTTGGGATCTTTTAGGACAAAAAGTATTTCTCTAACTCCATTAATATTAGTAAGACAATCTCCTGGGGCAGAGTATGGAAGTTGTACACATAAAAAAATCCAAGTGACAAAAGTAGTTGTGATACACATGGACAAATGAACAAGGTGCAATTTGAACTTACCATCACCTTACCTCACGCTTCTATACTAAGGTACAAGGAACACTAAATACAGTTAACTCTGAAGGAGCACACAATTTTTCCTCTGGGCTGAACCCACTAAGTTCTGATACCACAGAATTACTGATTAGTAAGAATTCCTCCTGAAATACATAGTCAGCAGGCCATTTAACATTAAATGCCCATTTTTAATTTATTTTTTTTTTTTTACAGTTTACATAGCCCATTCTCACTTGAGGCCAAGAATAAAGGTAAAAAAAGTAAGCCTTCAGCGTGATAATCCCTACCCTAACATTCCAATAAGAGAAGCATCCAGCATATGACTAACGTGCTGTATTAGGAGTTACCATTGTAATGTAGCAGGATATACCTGATTTTCCTCTTTTCATGCATAACTGCTTGCCCACTAATTACAATACATCACTTACGAAAAAGAAAGCAGAGAAGACCCTCCCTGTAACTACAGGACAATCTGTAAATCATTACGGTACAAAAACTGCTCAGTTAGTAAATGAGCTCTTGCCAGTCAACAGAAAGTTGTGATAAGGCAGCTCTTGGAGTCTGTATGGTTTGTTAGCGTTTTTTTTTTTCCTGAGGGAAGGGGGTGGGGTATTTTGGGGTTTTGTTTGTTTGGATTTTTTTTGTCTTTTTGTTGGAAACACTTTTATAGATAGTTTAAAAGCTTATGGAATTTTTCAGCACACTTCTCGTATGGAAAGGGCAGAACCATATTACATGGCTTTCAAATACGAAGTTTTAACAGGCTTCACTTCTATGTATTCTTAGATGATCTCACATTATCACTTCACTATTCTGCCACTATCAGTGATCTCTATATCTGTTCTTAAGCTAAACTGGAATTCCTTTTCTCATGTATTTCAATAAAATCTCTGTAAAAGATAACATCTCACTCATTAGCATACTTCCTTGAACAGAAATAATTCAGCTGTATGCCAAGCAGTGTAAACTTCTCGTTCCTTTCATTACTATTTCACAACTTATTACACCCTCATTTTCTATAATGACTATTCTAGGAAATCTCAGTACAGTTATTTTTACAGCTTGATACAGATTTACCTAATTTACCATCAAAGTACTACAGCAAACTGATTTGTATTGTCATATCATTTAACTTTTACCATTAGGTCAAAGTTTGACAGGAAATTGGGTTTTGCAATGGGTGCTGCAGAAGGAAAGCACTCGCATCATATCTATTTGCTTCTCTTCCACTTCAAAGTGTTTCAAAACTTTGTCAACTTTGTATCTCAATGATTATTATTGCTCTTTCCCCCACTTAGTGTTTCCTCTTAATAAGTCAGTAGAAAGCAAGTACAAGTTTTCATTAAGAAACTGGTATATTTTTAACTGCAGCATCACAAAGCACCCCAACTGTACAGAAAGTTAAGAGCATAAGCCTTAGTTTCAATTCTGGTGTTGAAATTCCAGGTTATAATTTTAATGTTTATGCCACACTGCATTATCATGCAGTCTGCTTACAACATAGAGGCAGAACTGCTTACTATATCACTATCACACAAAGAACTCCTCAAGCAGTTACCTTCTATCTCATACTTCCCCCTTCTCCAGTTTTGAGTCAGAACAGAACAATTCCGCTCAGTGATTTTACTTTTCAGCTATGTCTAAGTAACTGCACTTTCTGAAGTTAAGGGCATATTTTTGCTGACAGTAGCTGCTTCTAGAAGTGGTAATGCTTGCTGTTCAGAGTTACTACCAAGGATTGGTGGCCAGATCAAGGTCACTGCTAAATCTTGTGCACCACATTGGGATGCAGAAAGTAAAAGGCTACATCTGTAGGGAAGAGCAGCCAAAACGGGTGACCGTCAACTGACCAGCAAGATATTCCACCCCATATATGTCATATTCAGTACAAAGCTGAGGAATCACGAGGGCCAAGCTCTCTTCAGTGGCCAGTGTTCAAAGAGGACTCTGTCCATCCTGCCTTTGTTCCAATCTGTGCATTCCTGAACCCAGTTCCAGATTCCAGCTTCTGACTCCATTCCCATCTACTGCTGAATCGAGTCTAGGACATCCCCAGTGTCCGCTCCACAGCAGTGATGATAGTGACATAACTGCCATTGGAGGGGTTGGGTTTGATATCAGTTTTGTATATATTCCATATTATTATTTTAGAAAACTAAACCAGCTTGAAGTAACTCCTAAGTGTCCCTCCCTTATTCCCTTTCTCTTCCCCCTTTGGGAAGGGAGAGGTATTAATAGAGATCAATCTGTCTAGTAGCCAGTCCAACCCTAAACTTTGACATCCCTCAAATGAAGCATCAGACAATAAGTTATGAACTTTAGTAAATTCTGTCTCCAGCAGACGACAAAAGCAAATAATTCACAGGGAACACTTGGGTTTTAGTTCTCTGTCTTGCAAACAAGACAGAAAACTAACTTCTGAAAAGCATTAATTCTTCTAAAATGTTCCTATTCCACTAACATATTTTGAAGTTTTAATCAATATTAATAGTACATGCTTAAGTCAAACGTACAGCAGTAGGTAAGATCCCAGATATAGTTAAAACCAAAATGAGTAGATATATAGAAGTAGGTATCTTACCTTGCCTGCATCCAGCCTTTAGGCCAAAGTGGTTTCACTTCTGTTTCCATAAAAGTTTTGAGGTAATCTTCAGCAGACTGACTTCTATTTGGCTCTAGCTCATAGCATCCCAGCTTGATCTTGACAAGATTACACAATAGAGATCTGTAGAAAGAAACACAATAAAAATACTTAAAGAAGTAATAATTTCAAAAGTTCAGCAGAAAAAAAGGCTGAGGAATGGAAGCACTGACACTATACAGCTCCTGTCCATTGCCAGTGGTAGCAAGTCCTCAGTTCCAACCACATTTTTGGAAATTTGCTACTGCACAAGTTTGCTACTACAATTGGTAGGATGTGCCACAGTCACTTCTTTTCCAACAGACAGTATGGCTCTCTCTTTTGATCCTTACTATCATTTTGTAATTGGCTTTACATTTTCTTTTTGGTTTCCTCATAGCAGAAACATCTTTCACTTTGCTCACAGTAACCTCTATCTCATTTAAGATGGAGAATGAAAGCAGTGTAGAATGGATTTCACTTTAATATTTCAATAGAAGATTCTTTGACAGGGATGTTATATTTTTAAGGACAGTAAAAGAAAAAAGTACACACAGTAAAGTAACACTGGCCTTTCAAAGCCTCTTGAATGAAAAAAAAACCCCAAACCAACAGATTTAAATATTTCTTCTTTAAATATGGCTCCCTCCAGGTCAGTCCAAGCTATAATCTTTGTATGTATTTCATGAAGTTTGCTTCCCTGTCGTGTTAACATACTAAAGGGACTCATTGAATGAGAGAAGTCCAGTAGGCCCTTTAAATAATAAGTATACTTGTACTACAATTAGCTTAGGTCTTGGATTGGAAATTATTGAAGGATCTGCTTGCTTAAAAGCCTGTCTAGATTATTTAAATAACAGTAATCTTCCCAAACCAGCATCACCCATTTTGGTGGTCTGTCCTGTTTTGGCAGAAACCTTTACTGCTCATTAAGTGACAGTGTTTTGTGACCTATTCCTAGAAGGGTGGAAAGGTGTACTTCTGAGAATGATGATTTATGAAACAATATCATGTAATAACATATCCTTGGAGATCCCTTTATGAAGTCAGTAAAATTTTTGGTGGAAAAGGTTTTGTCTCACCTCACTGTGTCATCCCAATGAAACTTCTTTCTGGGTCCCACCACCCTCTTTCCAGGTTTCTCATCATCATCTTCCTCCGACCCATTCTTATCTCTTTCATCTTCCGCTTGCGACCTACAGTTAGAATAATTATTTTCTTTATAGACATACAACACAGACAAAATGTTTCCTTCAGAAAGGACCATCATTTTAAGTGCTAGGAAAAAAAGAGGAACTGTCTTCAAATTATCATTAAACCCTTCCTGAAGGGGTAAACATCTTCCTCTCTCCAGTGCTTCATGATCCTCATGGACAAGTGAAAAGGACACACTGGATGCTCTCAAGGATGCTGGCTATAAGCTTCGTATAGTGCTTCTACTACAAAATGTCAGGATGCTTATCAATCTACTAATGCTCCTCCGATTCTAAAATTGGTTAAATACGAGGAAAACAATTACAATGAACAGGACAAAACATATCTAAAACTTGCACACATTCTTCTCCTCCATTAATCCAGCATTTTAAGAAGCTTCAGTATCCTTCACACTGTTTACATTTCCTTTCTCTCAAGACCTATTTCATTATTTCATTCAGTTAATGGAATTTCTTTCTATAGTCAGGTGATAAAATTGCTTACACAAAACTAAGTACTTTGTATCACTCAAAACTTAAACATCTGCAAGCTGAAGCCGATTACTTTGAACTCAGGGAATGAACAACATGGAGACAGACTTCCCTCTGGACTCTGGAATGGGCATGCACAGACTTCAGAAATACCTACTTGGCATTCTTGGCTTGATTGCGTGCCTGACAGTCCTCTTGATACTTGCATAACTGTTCGGGCATGACATTACTGACAGCCAGCTTCAGCTTTTGCAGTGGTTCTCTCAAGCGGTCATCCTGTGGAAAGAGAAACACCAAAGCACTCCGATTAGATGAAATGTAAAGAGTGTGTTTCAGGTAGTTTCACAAAAATCATTTCCCGTTTACTCCTCAGGCAATAATCCCAGCACTAACTATTGACTGCAACAGCCACTTCCTACACGGCCCCTAAATTCTGTCAGGTGCAACAGCACTACAGAAATGCACATGTTTGAAATTTTTCATACAGCTCATGTAAGTCTTGAAATCAGAAACCATGACAGATGGTCACAAGGAAACTTATCACTAATATCCCCAAACATTATGGCATGATCTCATTAAATAATGCTTTTTAATCAAAACAGAGGTGGAAGGAAACCTGAGGGAAAAAGCAAAATGACTGGACCAATGAGTATCTCATGACTTGCAAGTAAGTACCCAATTAATCAAGTCTCCAAAAACTCTGTGGTATAAAAGCATCCTAGGTAATTAACAAAACATATGTATTATAATACTCAGATAATCTACGTAATTTATGTACCTCAAAGGTAAGAGCTAAGTATTCAAAATTGTCTCCAAATATTAAGAGCTCAAAGCATTAATAAGCTATATACTTCCATACATATTTTAAATTCTCTTCCCGTACCTTCTGACTGTACCTGTACATTCTTAATCATAACTGCTTGAAAAACTAAAATGTAAGATGCTATTATGTCTTACAGCTTAGAAACAGTCTATGAATCTTTTTGCCTGAGATCTCTGCATTCATGGTCTTCAGATCCTCTGCAAGATTTAGTCCTTGATTCCATCTAAAGAATCAGGTCAGGATACTTCAGATCACAGATTAATTTTTATTTCATAGGAAAACATATCCTTTAAGGAAAAAGCAACAGCACGTGACAAAGTATGAGTAAGAGACCTAGCCACAAAGGTAAATTTGCCCAAACAGTACAGGTTGGATCATTCATTATCCACCTAGGCTTTCTTTTTGCTTGACATTGAAGTGAACGTCATAGTTTCGTGGGGGTTTTAGCCTGTCATAACCATTGAGTATTGTGGCTTTCTACATCTGCTACGTTGATACGTACCCTATACTCAGCTTTCAAGATGAAAGCACTTCATTCTCAAATGAAGGGTCTGAAATACTTAAAATATTTGTTCCTAATATAGTGGCAACAGCACGTACACACAAAAAAGCTTTTAAGATGATCTAGCAACTGACCCAAAAACTTTGCTTTTATTGGAGACTGTGTGGCTGTTGTTCTACTATCCCGTGTTCTGTCCTGATCACTATTAAATAACTGACTCACGATGGAGCTAAATCTCCCCATCATTACCTGGACATTGAGATGTAACTTCTTCAGTCGCTTTATCAGTGTGTCCTTATTGCACGGCACAAAAGCCTCAAGGTGAGAATAGACTCCATTGCGGATGGCAGGATTTATCTCCTGTAACTGTAGCTCAATGCTGACAAACAAACAAAGAGACAGCCAACCCGTGAGACACTCCAAGATGAAGATGACAACTGAACAAAAACCTAAGGAAGCTTTGTATACGTAACATTTTAGCTATGCATACTAAAAATAGCAGCTTGGGACATACTCAGATAAACTTTTTTTACAAAAAGAAGTCTTAATCGATGTTAAGAAACCATTCATATACATACTTCTCCATCAATGTTGAACACTGTCATTAAAATTCTGTTTACTTCTACCACTGCACATCAATTTTGATACATTTTTGACTGTTACAGTCTTCTAGAGATTACTTTTTTGTTTCTTAAGATACACACATAAAACCTTCTATATTAAATGCTTAGTTGAAGGATTACAGAGTAAAAGGAGCTGGCACTTTCCTGCACGAAGCTGAAGGTGGTTTGAGTTATGGAAGTAGGGGACAGAAGAAATAATGGCACTTTTATTGAATTTTTACACACGAAGTCAAGGACAAAGGGCACTACAAAACACTTCACACTGGATAAAGACAGACAGTCATGACAGGAATTGTATTCATATATAAATCTCTTTAGCTAATAACAAGCTTAGACTTATCTACCTTCATTGACTTTTAAAGGACTTTGTTGGAACAACCTCAATAATATTTCATCTTCTGTACTTTTCCTTTCACCCCCTTTCCAAAAAGGGAAGGTTGTACAGATAAGCACTTACTCCAGCAGAATATTATTCATGTCTTGTGTGAAAAACTTCTTCCTGCCTTCTTCATCAAACATCTTGGCGGCCTGAAAATACAGCAATGAAGAGTAACTAAAAGTTCATAAAGCCTTTTATCCCAACAACCATTGTATCTATACTTTTACAGCTGTATCACATTCTTACTTCCAGAGAACAGCATTAATTAGAAAAAATAAATGCAAACTATACTCAGATGTTTAGAAAAAAAAAAGAAATGTTATTATACTCAAATAAAAATGCCATGTTCTAGAGCAAACAATCATACCATTATAGAATCTGCCTGGATCACTGATGTTAACACATTCATCTTTTCAGTAACTATGAAGAAAGAAAATGGTAGAGACCTTTTATTCTCTCACCACCAGCAATATCCCACTGCCACTGTTTGCTTTAAAGAGAGGAGCATTTCTTGACAAGTCAAGCAGGCAAGAGCATCCACACATTTTTACTCTCAATCTATGAAAGGCTCCTTTTCTACCTGCTAAGTGCCTCACCTGGCTACAACTTCCCAGCCTTCTTAGATCCATCTCCGTCCTTTACTGCAATTCCTACAGAGGGATTATATATGCTAGAGGAATACCTCATCCCTCTTTTCTGGTGCTGTCCAGCATTCTCTCCATCTTTAGACTATCTCTCTTTTAATAGTTTTATCTGATCTCTTCCTGAGTCTGTCTTGGGTGGAGAAAGAGAGACAGCCTTATTCCTATACACACTTCCTTTTATTAGAAGTTTTTACTGATCTCACAGGAATTCCCCATGAAGAACCCTATAATCTTTGTTCTTATTGCCTAGGTTCCACCCCCCAAAAATAATGACAGCTTGTAGGAGGAAGCTAATTCTCTGCAACGTGTTACAAAAATCAGTAAGATCATCTCTCTAGAGCTTATCCACTCTGCAGAACTGTAGAAGTCAAGAGAAAAAAAAACAAACACTTTTAGAGACTTATTGTCATCTTATATTCCAGCACTAAGACCAGACAGCAAACATCTAAAGGAGCTGGAAAAGGATATGCATTCAGAAAAGCAGGCATGCGTGGTATCATTATAGTGACTGACAAACATTAAAGGCAGCCAACGTGCTATGAGGCTGAATATTCAATTAAAAATCTGTAATTCTACCTTAAAAAAATGTGATTTGTGACAAGATAACTAAAAACTACAAATAAATGCAAGTGTTAACTTGACAAAATTCCTTTGTTACTATGAAATACTTACTGTTCTTGCTCTTTGTAACTGACAGAAAATATTTTCTGGAATTGTGAACTCTACACTGCATAGGAAAACAGGAGTCTGATACCCTATCAGAAACCAAAAGGTAGCCCATTGTCTGAATGCTTTACCACTTCAGTCATGAATACTGATACCAGAGTTTAAGCTCCTGTAAGGACTGCATTCTGCTTACTACTTTCTACCATAAATTCAGCTGCTGAGGGGATGGTACTATCTGTTTAAGAATACTGAAGCTTTTGTCCTGCTAAAAAAATTAGAAAGGTTATAGAAGCTTAAAAGTGACAGCATACCAGAAAGAACAGGATACCAGAAAGCATAATTAATACAAATATTATCATGATCATCTGGTTTATATAAAGTGGAAGGAAAGATATGCTTTGAGATGTTGGTCCCAGGTAGACCTTAAAATGCAGTTTCAGCACTATATTGACATACTGGGCAGTGGTGCTGGCCTTTCAAGACAGCAACATTGGCAGATTTTAAAACCTGCACCACTATCACTGAACTGTCATTTTTTTTTCTACAGACAGATTATCTTGGCAGTTACCCTCACAATAGAAAAATGCCATTTTATTACTTTCCTGCTTGTGCACAATATTGTCTTCTGTCATGGCAGTTCAGAATTGCCCACTTAGGGAACCAGAACACATAAATCTACAAAAGGAAGCCAGGAACTTTCTAGTTTATTTAGTCACTGGCTTTTTCTCTATTTTTTTTTTTCCCCTCAATCTAGCTATGTCATACTCCATACACGGAACATGGGCTTTTTCCTACAGCTTTATAAGCTTCTTAGCTTTCTTTGCACTAAAGATCACTAAAGGTGTAAGCCTGGTAAGTATTCAAAGAGGCTCATTTCTTTTTTCCTGCTTTTTATAAAGCATTTTCCCCCGCTGATAACATGTCAGTTGACTGCAATTTGCAGAAGGTAGGAAGTTGCAATCTTTAAATCAACACACAGTCTGTTTTTTCCCCGAAGCGTATGGGTAGACTTGCTCTGCTCAGTCAGCATCAAACTTTCAGAAGATATTATCAAAAGCAGAAGATAGAAGAGTTAGGTTTTCCAAGAGCCACTGAATTAAAGCTTTCTTCCAACTCAGTGGGGCTTGTTATACAGTGAAGCAGCATGAATTTGGGACAGGCCACTAATGCTTTCTGACTTTTGGCCTAATACAGTTCTTCTGCAGTTTTTCTAGAAGCTTATTGGTGATTCACAGCAAAATTAGCATGAATATTCACAGATAGACAAAATCATCTCTTTTGCTTTAGTAAATACTAACCCCTTGGCTGTATTTCACTTGGCACATTTAAAAATAACTTACAGAACACTAAGACATTTACATACAGCTAAGAAATATGTTTTATCATTACTACAACCTGTAGCAAGCTTTGCTACTGTTTAAATTTTTTTTTTTCCAAGAAGGGAGTAACTTGAACTGCTTTTTCAAAACTTATTCTGAGTAAGGAAAAGCTGCACTTTATTCTGAGTAAGGAAAAAGCTTTAATATCAGAATCTGGACAATCAAACAACAAATTTATTCTCAACTTAAGATAACATCCACAACTGAAACAAGGAACATGTAATACCTTACTAGCTTCGACCCTTTTCAATAAGCTATTCAGATGTTTGTAACCTGTGGATTTAATACCTTCCTTTATTTCTGATGAATTTGGACTGCATTCTAACCTTTCAAAATACCCAGTTTTTTGCTTGGTCGTTTCATTTGCTTGTGGATTTGGTTTGGGGTTTTGGGTTTTTTTTTTGCAGTTCAGCAGTAGGTTTTGTAGCTGGTTTGTTTTTTGTGGGGTTTTTTTTTGGTTTTGTTTTTTCTGTTTGTGGGGTTTGGTTTTTTTCCTGACCTCGGAAGTTTGCATTTATGTTAAAAAGCCAAAAATTCAAGACATTGATTTATAATCTGCAGTCATATTTCAGGTTTCCTCCTCTGAAGACAACACTCAACCATTTCACCAACTAATAATTTAACTTAAAGTAACACTGATAATTCTATTCTGGGAAGAAATACCACAAAACAGACTCAAACATTACAAGTACACAGAAGAGTTGGAAAACCTTGTCTCCATTGTGAAACAACCACTATTTTAACAATTGACTTACATCAATTCTGTGCCAATTTTCATCCGAGTATAAATACAGCCATTAAAGATTGACAGTAAGATCAATTCTCCATTTTTCAGTTTTAGTCAGCAATTCAAGGATGATAACATAGGCCCTAATTATTCTTCCTCGTTCTCTCAGATTCTTGAATGCAATCTCTTGCCAGTGAATTCATACTTACTGTTCGAAGGTCTCCAATGCGCTTTTCAAGTAGCATAGGCAGACCTTCTGGGAGGGCAGGCACCTGCTTGGGCGTCATGACCTGAGAGGTGTAGGTTGCCTGAGTGACATTTCCATTTTCTCCTGACAGCTCAGATACTGGGCTGCCATCAGAAGTGCCATCAAGCAACTTGTCAAAGTCAATGTCTCCCAGCATCTCCAGGGCACTTTCAGTTTCTTGCAGGAGCTCATGCTCATTTGTGCTACCAAAAATGGAGAGGACAGGATCGTTGATCCTAAGATTCAAGTCAGAAATATCATTTCCTGCACTGAGAGAGGAGGAAGGAATTTTACTAGGGGTAGAGGTTGCAACAGTCAATGGAGGTTTTGGACTAGATTCCTTCTTCCTCATGGCTTCCTTCTCCTTTTGAAATTTACGGATCATGGCAGCCAGAGAGAGTGAGTCTTTATACAATTTCTTTTTCTTCTTTTCAGACTTGTGTGAATTTAAGGCCATTACTCTGTAGAGGAAAGAAATATTTCATTAGAATGCATGTGACTTCTGAGGTGCTACTAACATTAACAAAAATGTGGGATTTCGGTACAATTAAAAATTATCAGGCGGGAGTAGCAAGTACTTTGTACTTCCATCTTCAGACTATTCTATCAACTACCATAAAACCTTTGCTGGTCATGTGATTTCATGCTCTCCAACCGATTTGTTTTGCTAAGTTTTGTACCCATTAAGGCAAAGGTATTCACTTTTGACTTCTCCATTTAATTATGGAGAAGTTGGCACAGTTGTTAAACACATGGCTGATCTGTGCTACTAAAAGAAACATGCTTCTCAGACTCCTGAATGGTGGCAGGTTACTTTAAGTTTAGGCATATTATGTAGTTCAGAAAAAAATTCTCTTAATGGCTAAGAATTTTGACATGCAAGTTCAAGATCTATATGCTACTTAAACTGAGCATTTTCCATCAGTTTATCACCTTGATGAAAAATACTACCCATAAATTTCAACACCAGCTTGAATATTCATAATACAACAACTTCCACTCACTCACAGCTTTCTAGAAACCAATTTAAAAATGCACCACCTTAATCCTTCCATGCTAGCCTCAGAACTTAGGACAGCACGCACTAAGTAAGAAACGTGCAGAATAATTATCGGTATAGTTTTCCACAATAGAAACTAAGGGATAGGAAGAAAACTAGTTTTCATAGAAAAGATGATTCTTAGTGCTATGTAAAACTTTCAGTAGAACAGTGATGGATAATGCTATTCATAGACTCAAAATTTCTTTTCTGCAATTTGTCTTTCCTTGTTTTATTATTTCTTGTTCTGAAATCTGGAGAATAAAGTTAGATTGTAGGACTTTCGTTATACAAAAAATCCACAGACTCCAAAGCCAAAATCTATTAGCTATTAATTATGGTTTTAAAATATAATATTCCAAACAGCTGTGATAATCTTGCTGTGGCACCCAGTCTTGAAACCAAACCTCACATACAGTTCAATGGTTCATCTCAAGAAAAACCTACCCCAATTGCTTAGGAACTTTCATTTTTCGAGGTTTCTTCTCCTTTTCCATGCCTTCATCTTTTCGCTTGCGCTTCTTCATTCCACGATCTTCACTTTCTTTTAACTTTGCTATCTAATAAAGTGATCAAATAAAGCATAATGATTCTTTCACCCTAAAGGACAACTTTTTACAGCAAGAAACATTCACTTTTCCATACACTTTCCAATTCAGAGACAGGAAAAATACCTCTATGTGCATAAAGGCAAGCAGTACCACTGGATTCCTAGCACCACCTGCAGTTACTGACAAGTTTCAATCAAGTTTCAGTGACTGAATTTCAATCATTAATCATTTTTAAGCAGTCACTGCACACAGAGCTCTCAATAAGAAAAATACTTTAAGGCCCAGCCAATATGAGCAACCTTGGAAGACCGAATTCCCCCTTCCTCCTTTTGCTACCAGTTTCATCAAAGCTACATAGTACGGAATATCTTTTTGGCCAGCATCAGTTGTCACCCCTCCCAAGTTCTTGCTGATTCCTAGCTTACCTCTTGGTGCAGGGTGGGGAAAAAGAAAGCCTTCACACTATACAAACATTATTCAGCAACAGACAAAACTTTGGTGTGTTATCAACATTATTTTAGTCACAAATCCAAAGCACAGCACTCTGAGGGTTGCCATGAAAAAACTTAACTCCATCCCAGTCAGATCCAATATAGCCACCTTAAAATTATGTTAAATTTAAAGAATTATAGAACAGGAAAGGACATCAGAAAGCAGGAAGTTCTTGGAATGGCACAGAACATCATATACAAGCAATTATTAATCGCAACTTGTCAAAGTACACAGAACAGCATATTGTCTGAGAAAGACTGTATTCATACTTTTTAATATAGCTATTGTTTTAATAGATTTTGTTTCAACTGTTCTGAGTACAAGGAACAATTTCATATCATGCAAGCCTTGTGCGAAATCATAAAAGCAGTGCTGGAGAATTTAACTTCTCATCTCATGTAATTCCTATTAATTATGTAATCATCTGTCACAGACGGACATAGTTTGTTAGCTTGGTTAAACAAATGATTAGTCTTACAAGACTAGACAGCCTGTGGACATCCTGAGTTATTTCCTGACTACTAGTACACAAAACAGAAAATGCAGTAGAACAGTACTGTACATTATTTTGCTTTCAGCTTCTTCATCTGAGCCATTCTAAGCATATCAAGTATTTCCCAATGTCCACCCAGCCATAAGTTCTGTAAAAAAACACAATTAAGATCACTCACTTTAGGTGGCCTATGCTTTTTGTCTTCTGCAAAGTCTTCATCCTCTGAGTCAGATGCCTGGCGGAACTGCAGTGTACCAGTGTTGATATAAAACCCTCCATATTTGGTTGTCAGGGATGCAGGAACCAATTCATCATACTGGACAGGAAAAAGAATGAGTTTATCAGCATTTCTTAATAAAATGAATATGTACTTCATTCACCAGTCCCTATACATGGGAAATTATATAGAAGCACACAGGACAGCTTGCTAGAACAGAAACACGATAGTAAGGCTATTGGAAACTTAAGTCTGAGGCACAGAACATTAATATCACAGAATAACTGTTCTACTTTCAAAACAATGCCCTTTTTTTAGAAGAAAAGGGAAGATTACAGTTTAAGAAATGCTGCTTTCGAAAAGAAAATGAGGATGGGCACAGAGGCATTCACCCACTCTTAAGGGAAAAAAAAAGCTCCAAGACTTTTAAACTCCCTCCCCCCAATATTCTGTCTCTGAAAGCATGTTACATTATGTTTCTTGAGATTTAATGTCTAGCATAAACTACACGAACAATGACACACCAGCTGCCTACAACCAAATTCAGTTGGTTGTTCACTCGTTGTTTGTGTCCAGGAATTAAGCATAATAAATTATTTGTTTACTTCAACAACAGCCTTACCAGCATACCAGCAACACCACTGGCTGATAAGTTCTGTAAAAAAAAAAATTGCCTCTAGATTCTTTTACTGAATACTCTTCAATTTTATGAGACAATGTGCTGTTCAAATTACCTTCTGTTAGTCATATGCTTTTATCACAAACTCTTTAAGCTACCTGTAAACAAATGCTACAGTTATTTCCAGAACCTACTACTTCCATATTTTCAAAAGAGATAACAGTCTGAACAATCACTATATTGCAGTGGAAGAAGCCTAATCTATATCAGAATTATACAGATTTGGATGTTATATCCAGGAAATAGGACTGAAGATAGTAAAGACACTCTTGTAAATTAAGTATTAAAAAAATTCTCTGATTATATGCTTTGTTTCATTGAGACTGTCACAGTTTCCACTAAGACCAATCTCTGCAGTATACTCGACATGTTTGGACATTCCAACACGCTACATATACACACTCTAACCACACTGCCCTGCTCAAAAACCTACTTCTCTTGCAAAGTTCTCTCAAGTTTTCTTTTATTAAAAATGCTATCCTAGAAATGACAAACTTAGCCACAGTATCCGTTAACTTATTTCCAATTTCAGGTGATGAATATGACACTGCCCCTTATACAAATATCACAATGCCAGGACTTGTTTTCTTTAAAGTCAGATGTACTCTAACTCTGTTTAGACAGTTTTAAAACCACAAAAAGGTTTCCAACTCTTACACACACTCTATTTCAAAAAGCACTTAGTATTTATGAAGGAATTTCCAAGTTAGAATTATGAAGTTGTATCTCAAAAATACTGAAATCCAAAGACATAGAAAAAGTTGTCTAAATTAAGTATAGTGGAAGACAAAATTAATTCTATTATTTCATGACCAGCAGCCTCCTCAGAATGACATTCTTCCCGAAACGTTACCAAAAACCTATTAATCTCTACGAAACACCCCGTAAAGAGCAAACTCTCAAAAAGGCTGGGAGGATGAATGGATTCATTCTAGCTCTATGCTTAAGTATCAACAATGCAAGCCACGGAAGCGTTTGCAAGAGACCCAAGGGAGGGTTGCCTTGACAATGTTATTCTCGCTATGCAGAAAGACAGTGGTGTCCTGAACTACTCCAAATTCGAACTACTGGTCTTAGTTTTCAAATACTGAAAATTTAAGATGGTACACTTAAAGGAAGCTATAGTCTGTCTGGAAGCATAAAACCAGAATGTCTGAGACACATACCTGCCAACAAAGATAAGGAGGAATCATCTACAGGACCTAGAAGTTTTTACAAGAATACCAGAAAAGACACAGTAACAGTGCAATGACTAAGAATCAATTTCTGCCCTACTTCTTAAAGAAAGGATTTTTGAGACACTTCAGAGGTATACACTCCGGCAGAAGAAAAAAGTAGATTGAGTTACAGCTGCAAGCAATAAAATGTTTGGTAGCACAGCCAAATGATTAAGAATTAAGTAAGATACTTGAGAAGGAAATGCATTTGTTGTTTTGAAGTTTGAACCAGCAAGCCTTCCATCGCATGTCTGTTAAGACAGAATTCAACAGGCTGAAAAAATCAGTAGGCAGGTTTAATGGCCACAACATTAACTAAAGACTTGAGAACACCTACATGAAGGGAACACACACAGTAAAGTGGAGTGTCATCTACAAGCTTATTTCTTTTCCCCCTGCATGTCCTGCAAAATATACCGAAGGTTAAGTGATTTAAGAACCAAAAAGTCCGGGCTACTAAAAACATTAAGACAGGAAAAAAGAGTTATCCAGAAGAGGCAAACAGTAAATATATACTTCAATAAGGAAGCTGGTGAGAGCCTGGAGACCTATGTGGATTTGATCTGAATAAGTAGTTAGAAATTTCCATGAGCCATCACCTTTTATCTGCCTGGAATGGAAGGCTTAACAAGCAGTACAGAAAGAGAAAGGAAAAGTGGTGACAGGATCTATGAAATACCCTAAGATCATATGAAAGACTAGCACAAGAAAGCATGAGAATCTATTAATTGGACAAAATGAAAGCAAAGTGGCCTAGTTGTGGACTTGTCATTCATCTTAAGAGACCAGGACGATCATGCAAAATAGGAGGTGCAAAGTAAACTTGAGAATGGAGGCTGGGAAGGAGTTTCAGAGAAGTCTCATGTTTTTCCACAGCTCTCAGAACCAGCTTCATTACATACAAGGAAGATGAAAGGGAAAGAAAATAAATGATTATCCACAGCGCTTAATAGACAGAGCAGGCATTTCCCTTTTGAGCTGTCAGGGTGTGAACTGAATTGCTGAGGCTAGGGCAGTACAGGATCAAAACAGAATACAGTAGTTGCCAAGTTTGAAGGAGAAAGCACACAGTTAAAGCTGGCACCATTATCATAAGAAGTAAAGAACAAGTAGAAAGAAACACAGTAAAGACTTGGCTGCAGAGCAGTAAAGGAAGCCCTGGAGAACACACAAGAAAAAGTAAGGATTAAAGACAGTTCACAAATGAGGAAGCCATGAATCACAGCAGATGAGGAGAACGATCAACATGCTGCGTGGCACAGATCCATAGGAACAAGGCAACCAGAAAGGCAGAGTTCATTCAATATACAGATGAACAAGCTTTCCCCTAATAGTCTGTAGGCAAACAAGGTCAGCAAGATTTGGATGTGTAATTTACCCCTTGAGGTTTCAGTAGCTTCTCCTGAGGACTATGAATTTAGTCAGACTTCTGAAGACTGTTTTGACATTCAGCTCTCCTTAACCTCTGAGAGTTTCCTCTTCCCTACCAAAATTTGGTTCAGTAGGATGAGGACAAAAACAAGGTGTAACTTAAAAGTCAGTGTTTCATTTTATTTTCAACTTAGCTAAAACCAGGGCCTGCAAGTCACAGTGTATATAGTACCCTCTCATTCAAGGTAAGTTCAATATTTTCTAGTGTTCTGATTGAACAGAACATTTCAATGATTGTATAACATTGACAACAGGTAGAATAAACTTAAAGAAACTTTAAAATTAAGTCTCTTCAGGACTCTCAGTTAACGGGAACATGGCTCTTGCAGCTTCTAAACCTTCTGACAAATTGGTTTCAAGACTTTTGCTTTGCACTAGCTTTTTCTGTATATGAAATTGTGGAAGTGATCCTATTAAGAAAAATAATTTAAGCCCTTTACACTGTTCTACTCTTCCTTATATATTCCAAGACTGAGAGTTAAAATTGACAGACAGGGCTTCACATAGGATTGACTCCTGTGAACATGGATTTGTCCCACATATTATGGAATCATTCTGCAGATAACAAAATAAGACTGATACATTGTCTGATTATCTAAAAGCAGATCAGTGTACATGTTATTTTTAACCATTGGCCTTCAGCTACACTACTATGCTTCTAGTGCCATTAATCTAATTAAATGTTTAAGTGTGAAAAATAATGTAGGGCTTTTTAAAAAAAATAAGTTAACCAGTTTCAACTTCATTATTATATCAAAACCAGTGAAATTTTAGTTCTGAAATCCAGGCCAACGGTACTTAGCGGTATCTCATCGTAATATTGTCCACTATTGTGTTCAGATATTTTGACCACAACCCTCCAATATACTGACCATGATCCTCATCATTCATCTCTCTTCCAGAGAACAACATACACCATAAAAGTACACAAGTGCAAAGGTTTTAACACTCTAACTATATTAAGTCCTGAAAATGAGATTTGCTGCAAACATGTCCAAGTATTTTAGGAAAATGTAACCTGTACATTTTTTTGTTGTGAAATTGGTATTATTTAGATAAAGTAGGGATAATTTTTATTCCCTGTTTATTTTTGAAATGGCTCTAACCAGCTTGTGGGAGGGGAGCTGTTTATTTTTGATCATCATTAGCCCACTTTATAAAGTCAAGCTACTAAAGTTATATCAAACATGGCGGCTTCTGTCAAATGGACCATACAGTTCACTACATACTTCAAGATACTTCAAACATAGTTGATTGATCTCTCTGCTTCTTCAAGACACAAAGAACTAAAAAGCACACTCTGGTTTTGCTATCCTTTAAGGACAAATTTCAAACAAAACTCCAGAACTATCTTTCCAAAAACCAGCATAACAGAATACACAGTGAAATCCTGAACAACATTAAAGGGAAACAATATATTGTTTTTCTAATCCAAGGTGACATCAGAAAGCAAGCAGAAGGAGCTTTCCCATGGTACAGAAGGTTCCTTTTCCAAAACGCAGAAGCAAGTTGTTTTGGTTTGGTTTTCTTGTGGGTGATGTTTTTTTGGTTTTTAGTTGCCTTTGTTTTGTTTTTTACCCTGGGGCAAAAGACAGCTGACAAAGCACATTCGAAAAAGAAGCTAACAGACTTAAATAAAGATATACTACCTGGCTCAGGGTAGTCTAGACTAGGATAAGTCTCCTCGGAGAATCACAGTCTAGCTCTCAGGATGTTTTAATCTGTCGTCCTACCCTAGCACCTTGAGAGAACCACCAATATTGCCCCATTTTATTCTCACCACAACCACCACCTTTTATACTCTTCCACTAGTCACCAAAGTCTGGCTGTTGTCTTTAGTGCAACAAGATGACCACTCATGCGACCACCTTTATCTGTTCAACTCAATTCTGTCAGACATTGAGCTCTGATGCACACTGCAAATATAGCTCAGTGTTTTTAATATAAATAAATATGCAATGTATTACTTAATGCCTCCAGGTTTCATGTTACAGAATTACTAGGTTATGTAGAAAAAGTTACTCTTTCTTTTTCCACTCATTTAACATGAAGAACAGATTTACCATATATGACACTTTAGACAAATGCTTTTACCAAAGATCTGTTATTTCAGCATGTTATAAACACCCTTTATATTATACTAATAATTGTATTGTTTGTATTTTTTTTGAAAACACTTAAATTCCTTCTGCTGCTTAAATAAGGTCACCTACTCATGAAGAAAAGTTGATCCCAGGTTATAATCTACCCCTCTCTATAGTAGATCAGATTACTTTGACAAGTGATTCTGTGCTCTTCAAAAAATATAAATTTAGCAAAAAGCAAGAAGTGGCTACATCTGTTATCATTATTATTTCTTAATTACTTTTACTCCTACATTCTTGATGTATACACATTTAAACAATGGTACTACAAAGGCCAAATGCAAGCCTCAGTTTTTTTCAAGCACCTATGCAGATGCTTAGTTTTCAGTTTCCCAGTTGTCCCACTGAGGTCACTAAATACATGAGCAGACCTCAAAGACCTGGTTGAAACCTAGGCCAGAACACTGGACTATAAAGGAAAAAAGAAATTACTTATTCCTTCCTAAAAAAAAAAATATTTTGCAGAAGGAGCAAGAGAACATTACTGTTGCTTTAATAAACATCAGACTTGTTCTGCAAATCCAACTACTTTTGCCCTTCTAGCCATAATGGTTCTCTTGTACTAGAGGACTGCTGGGTATATAGTTTAAATATGTCGGTTCTGCATTAAGCAGAACAGTGTTTGCTTTGTTTGGTATTCCCCTTTACACCTTTATTTATCTTGAGGTGAGGAGGAATAAAAATCAAAGAATCTCCTAATTGAAATATGCCCTTGTATTCACTCAAATGCATATGATGTGTTAGGTGTCAACCAGATCTACCCTGAAGACATTTGGGAAGCATACAAGACATCTTTTATTACAGGTGACATGGTACACTCAGCAAAGTGAGCACTATTCCCCAACCACAGAACTTCCAACACTGGGTGAAGTGAAAATGAACAAGACAAACTAATAATAAAAGCATACAAATCCATAGCCAATGAAATGGCTAAGTGAATATCTTAAAAAAAAATTATGTATCCTTACATATTCCATGTGGATGAAGTTTGTGATAGAGGTCTACAAAGGTAGCTTTTTTCCAGCTGAAAAATGCAATAGTGTTAAATTTATTTCTCAATCTAATGTGAAGGTATGTTTAATAATGGATCCTACATAGCATTTTTCTATTTCTATATATACCTCTAACAACAGTGAGTTGATTTTTTTTTTTCCATTTTTTTTGTGTTTTTTTTTTTAAGAGACATTTTTCTTTTTTCAAGCAACAACACTGCACTTCACAGCTATAGATAAAACAAGCTTCCTTGAGTAGGAAGGATAAGAGAACATCAAGTTGGCCTAAAACAACATCCGGCCCAAAACCCCACAAAAAAAGATAAAAACTACCATCAGCACACTGAGCTCTGCCATTCCTCAAGTAGATACCATTCTCACCGGGAAAAAGCATCTCAGATACTCCAGAATCTTAAGCAAGATGCTCTTGCTGGCCATCTATCAGCTTCAAGTTCTAGATCACAACAGCAGGAACCCTTGAGGGAAGCCAGGTTGGAAAAGAAGAGGATATTAAATCTCTCACACTTTTAATAAGCCTGGAGATTACAAGATGAAGTAAACCACATTTATCCTGAAAATGTGTGAAAACTGTGTTTTATGACACAGAATTTTTACAAAGACCTTAAATTATGGGAAGTATTCTATGAAGTCCAGACAGGAAAAGGGCAACTTTTTAACCAATGTGTTCGGAATTACTGAAATCAGCACACAATCCTTGAAAGGCCATCCTTGAAAGGCCATCTTTTAAGGGTTTGAGCTCAAGATGTAGCAGCACAGGACTCTTACCTAAGTGTTTCAAAGGCTGCTGTAGAACCATAAGTACAGTAGACTGGGTTAAATATTGATATAAGGCTCTGGGTGTCCAAAGTACTGAACCGCATGTTTCTCGCTGCTCTTGGCATTCATGTTTTGCTTCAGTTCCTGTCAGTGTGGTTACCTGGTATATATCTTACAAAAGGCAGCTTGCACTGCTCACATGTCTAGGCAGATGGTTCTTCCTCTGTACTTCTCTACCCAATATGAGGGAAGGTTCTAGCTAGTCTTTGTTTTGGGTCTGCAAGTCTTATTACCACAGAGTAAGAAAATTGCATACTTCACTAAGCACCGTGTATTACTTCAGATCTCTGTTCCATATTACACAACATAAAGCTCAGAAAGCACTGTATTCCTGGCATCTCTATCTATATAGAGCTTATATAGGAAGGTATATAGTCACAAAAGTATTCAACCAAACAAATATTCAGAGACCATCACAAGAGCAAGCAGTCCAGTCAGATCAGGCTGATATGCACGTGTATGGATAGGTATGCACGCAGGAAGAATAGAGAGGAAGCAGAAATCTACAGGAGTACCATTCCACAAAGAATGTAGCTCTGGGCAGTTTACACTACAGCAAAACCGATTTTCAACATTGAAGCAGTGGAAATACTGAAGATGCACAGCTTTCTTTGCAGGTTATGAACATTTTGTGTATTACTATCATAAAGAGGTCTACTAAGATAAGCAAAGGTTAGGACTTGCCAGACTAACCGCCACATAATGGTTAGGAAAAAAAACCATAGTAAGATGGTCTTGATTGACATGTTTTTCTTGGAATGAAGAGTTCGGAACCACGGACTACAGTTAAAATGCTCAACTCAAAAATACCCACTGTAGAGACTGAAGTACAGATTTCCCACTTGCCTGCAAGTGCATTCAGAGAAAGGACACTTCTTCCAACAAGACCAGATAAAAATTTCCCAAGGAGGCCAGCAAAGTAAAAAAAAACAGATACATCCCAAGTAAAGATCAATCTGTAACTACGTACTTAGTCCCATAAGAGGAGATGTCTGAAGGAAGATGGGAAGGAAGAATTGACTGTGTCACTTAAGGTAATACATAACCAAAAAACCTTTCGCCAGCATTTTCCTTTAGTTGGCTTCATGTCATGACAAGTCCACTGAACTGCTCTTCATGAGCTCTTACTTTGCTGTTTTCAGCAGCCACAAGGCCTTTGATGGTTTTAATGCAGCTATGCTGCTGAAATCTTTAGTACACTGCAGGAAAGTACTGATTCTTTACAGAGAATGAAAACAAATCTGTAAGAATCTCATGCATGGTCTTCATTTTCACAATAGGTAAACAATGGTTATCCAGCCTACGAAGCAGCCCAAAGTTTACCCTACCTCATTAGGGCAGGTGCCAGTGCCCTTTGAGGAGTCTGGCAGAAAAGAAAAAAAAAAAAATCTCTTTGCTTAGGACAAGCTCCCTTCTACAAGCACTTTCCAAGAACCTTCCTCCAAAAACACATATCCTCCACCTGTCCGTATTCCAGCCCCACTACACTCTATTACCCAAGAATCATGCCATTAGCAGATTCCTTGCACTTGGACCCTGATCCCTGCCTTCAAGAAAACAAACACAATTGTCTTCCTGGATCCTTGGAGGACCCAAATCCACTGTTACGTATGCTATTTATCATATGCGTATCTTTGTTTCATGTACGATTTTTTTCATTGGAAATGGATCCAAAGGAAACAATTTCTTAACTCAATTACAATGCCTATTCAGTACTAGTTTAGTTTTATTGGTTTGATTTCTTGAATAAGGTTTGATGGCATGACCTCAAAAATCTGTTTTAGAAGGAAAATATCTCTAAAGCTATGGAATAAATCTGTCTCAGTGCTAAAGAACTCAGTATGTCTTTCACATCCGTGACAAGAAAAAGGACTAAAATTCAAAGGAAGCTTTCAATTATTTTTTTCCTGGGATACAGGAGACAACAGAATGTCAGTCCTGGAGAATTCAAGGGCACTCACATTCATTTTTCAAGTGTTTGTGCCCAGCATATTATAGCTTTTTATACGTACGAAAGTGTATCTTCCAAAAGGAAGTCAGTCCAGGCTGGGCCTGCCTCTGATATTCTCAGTGTACATGGTGATTTAATAGCTGGCTGCAGAGAAGATGAGAAATTCTGTGTCTAGCTTGCTATCTGAACACTTCCCACTTGCAATTGAGATGGAATCAGAGGTTTTATTGAACTTAACTCCTATGTTATAGGACTCAAGTTCTGCAACATCAACTTAGACTGCAACTGGCACACACTGCCTTTTTTTTTCCTTTCTACATAGAAATGGGGATAAAAGCAAAACAGAGGTGGCCTCTCACTAGTCTGTGTTTGTAATGCAGACACAAGGCATAGCGATTTGTTCAGGAGAGCAATCTTTAGAGAATACACCATTCTCTGCAGTAGCTTCAACAGCTACCACATGATGCAATCATCTGGTCCTCTAACAACTGCCTTTTGTATGTACTTGCTAGGAGTCTGGCAAGAGAGATTGAAAGTAAATGTTCCTACAAATCTAAACAGATCTGCTCCTGGTAACAGCAGCAGCACTGGAAGGAGGCACAGTATGAGAAGTACTAATACTTCAGTGGTTGTTCAATCCTGCTAGACTCCTATACATCTTTGATAGAGATCTGTACTACGAGTACTGAAAGTGATCCAAATCGCCTATCAGATCTGTGATAGAGCACAATAAACTCAGGAAAAAAAACCCCAAGATACAGCTTGGGTCCTGTATCAACAGCACAGCCAAAAGTTAAGGGATATTGATTGAACAGTTTAATATTGACAAGTTCAACTAAAATTTTAAACTAGACCAAGAAAAAGGATTAATACAAGCTACAACAAGCACTTACAGCAAACTCACTTTTCACACAACTTGTTCACAGGCCTACAGACCTTCTTCAAAAACTAACAATTCTGCAACATGCCTTCTGTGCACCTCACACAGTTCTCCAGAGCAATATTCACTGCAACATGTCTATGTTAGAAAGCTCACAGCTCAGTGTTCACAGAAGCTCTTGACAAAGCTTCCCAGATCTACTACCAACGACATTTAAATGGAGGCTCGGCAATGCACTTCACTTCTGTGCTTTTCTTACTCTTTTCTCAACACTTGTTCATTATTTTTCCCCTCATTCAAACTTCTAGCTTTCTCCTCTTTGGAGCAGCAGATCATTGCTGCTGTGTCCAGTGTCACTCAGCAGTGGAGGAAACCAGAGTCTGGCTGAAGTGTCAGGTGGTTTGGGTTTTTTTTAATTAATTTATTAATTTGTACATCTACTTCTTCCTGACATCCAATCAATGAATATTATAGGTCTCTAAGCTTTTAGGTAACTGTCTTCCTCATTTTTGTAATTTCATATATCACCTCCAAGATATCTTCAAGTGCTCTCTTATACACCTCTTGATATTGCCTGCACCTAATATCTTATTCTTTTGCCTCAAGATGTGGTTTTCATTTCTGAAAAATATTCAGACAAAATAAGCTGCATTATCCTGCTGTTTAACCAAGCTCATTTGGTTTATCTCAAACTCTTCACAGATTTGGTGAATGTTCGGAATAATTATCCTATTCTTACTGCCTTTTTAAGAGCAGAATAGCCTCCTGATCTAGAGCAAGAAATCTAACACCAGCAGTCAACTAATAATCCAGACAGCTAGTACAAAAAGTTAAACAGAGCCAGTGTGACTTCAATCCACATTAAATGAAAGGCATAAATAAAAATAATGTAATTTCTAAAGATGGAAAATTACATGATACAGCAATAGCTTTAATTCTTGCAGTGCATAATGATACCTGAATCAAACTATAAACACAATCATTCGTTGCATTCCCAAAGTAGCACGCCCTTTGGATCCATACCAGTTATATAGGGGCACAAAGTATTTTCCCTTACCTTTCTTTATTAAAAAAAATAAATAAATAAAATTGCATTGTCTTATTTCTTCTTGCTGCTTTGGTAAGGCTTACTTACTGCTTCAGAATTATCAATGAAAGGGTCCGTTTCATCGTAACCATAACCTATATCAATTAGATCCTGCAGGCGATCCTTCCGATGTTTGTGGGGCTTTCCACCCTGAAAACAAAGCAAGCATTATATCATTTGGGAAACATGGGAGCAACATACTACAGTCTACAAAACATATGGCATTGAAGGGATGGTCATTCAGGGAATTAGTGGGTTTGCTTTCTTGGATGCTTCCTTGAAAATGGTCTAGATGACCAAAAAAATTTGACACAGGGATGAGTTCTGGCCAACATGTTTTACTGTAGCCTCACCAGACTCATCTCTGAAAGGTATTCACTAGCCACCTGGTTTCTGCATGTTGGAGATCTTCCTAACATTTCCTATTTAGAGAGGTTTCACTGTCCTACGTTTTGAAAACACTGTGATAGGACTGTGGGTGATGGAAAGGCTGGGGTAATTAAAGAAGTGTTAAGTTTTTCCCATACGTTACAGAGCCATTACAAAGGAAAATACTGATAGTCTAATATTCAGTGAAGTATTCTCCCTCAGAAGATGGATTGTTCCTCTACAGAAAAGTGAAACCTAAGTCAAAAGGGAAAAATACTGATCTGGTGCTTGCAGGTACGGCATCTATGAGCTTTCAAGAATTTACAGCATTCATATTACATAACTGAAGAAAAGCATATTAAGATAAAATCCTTTGAAATGCAAGAGCCATCAGCTCAGCTAATAGAACTGGACATGAAATGGTTGAGTAACTTAAAGCTAGAAGCTGCATCACAGACTGTGGTCTCACTTACCTCCAAGGAGAGAGTAAACTTCATTTTAACCTGTAAGTACTTTTATCATGTGAAAGTTTTACTGCTAAATCAAGTCAAGTAAAAGCCTCACACCCAGCTCAAACACTCAGCAAATCTAAACTTAACAGTTATACAAATAGGAATCTGCCTAGGATAAGGCCCAATTTTCCAACTCCCATATATTGTCAAAACTGTCAAACTCCAAAAGGACAAAATTCTGCAAAAAGCACCACCTTCATTAAAATGGTAACCAGTGCTCTTCCATGAATTCAAGACTACTTGCTCCTGAAGCTTCTCTGACTGTTCTCTACAGTTCTATGCACGTTTAGAGTAAGAATGAGCATTTTTAGTTCTGACATCCAAATACCACAAACCACTTGTTACTATGAGTATGCAGACACTGTTCAAAGGAGGTTTAATAGTTGCTCTTTTATGAAAAGTGTAAGTACCTGTAATGACAGCTACAAACTTGAATTCTTGCAAAATAAGTAAAGTATGTGCTCTTGTAAACAAGCAGCAATCTTAAGTATAATTAAGTAAATATATGCAATGGTCCTAGGAGAAAAACCTTGTGAGTTCCACTTTTAATTCAGGTTTCCAAGCTTACCGTTCCTAACTTTTCTTATCAGTACTATCATCCTCTCCAGTCACTCATCTGGTAAAACATCTGAATGACTGCATGTTCCCAAAAAATGCAGTATTTTTTTTTTTTTTAAGAGAGTTTCGACAAGAAAAAAGTCTTAGAAAAATAAAGGTAGCACATAAGAATTCTGTTTAAACTCCAATGCAAGCCTTATGTAATTCTCATGATTCTGACTGGGGCTGTCTGCAGGCTGTTTGAAGAATGCTACATAAACTATACCTCTCCTGGTCTCACTAATACGTAATGCAATCAATCCATCTCTGTACCACATCTGTTGCTAAGCTCAAGTAGCCTTCAGCATCCTTGTTTGTGAGTGCAAAATCCTTTTGCAGCAATGGCTATTCTATGATTTCAGCAATTTTGGTAAAAGGAAACAGTACTTCAAATGCTTTAAAAAGGTCCAAACGCCTTTAAAGACAAGAAGCTATCATGGGACAAGAGGGAAGGTCCACTCAAATGAAAGTCTAACTTAAGGCTAAAAATAAGTATTTCATTTTGGCAAAGAAAGCAATCAGTGAAATCACCAAGGTACGTGTATTCATTCACCTTTAGAAGCAACAGAGAAGCTAACAGTTGGGGGAGTGGGGGTGTGACATAACAGAAATTACTGTGGATAATACATTTTAAAAGACAACTGAAGAATCACTGAAATATCTCACAGTTGATCTGAACTTAGTATGATAAACCATCTATTGAATTCAGGATCAATAAAAGCCAGGTAATCCACACAAAGGAAGTACAATCCAAACAAGAAAAAAATACAGTATGTTCCAAATTTGTTATGCTGCTCAGGAAGCACTGGAGATGTTACACAGTTCTATGACATTTGCTCAACAATCAAGAGTGGTCAAAAAAGGAAAGAATTGGGACTTCTCAAAAAAAGAAAGAGAACAAAACCAGAAGTCATCATTGTATCACTGATAAATCAGGGCATCCTACCATTAATATCTTTTCATTTAAAAAAAGAAATTAGAACAAAAAAGGGAACAGTAAGCCAACAAGGATGTTTAAAGGTAAAAAAACCACTGCTTCCATATAGTAACAGAATGTTAAGACACTTCAGCTGGGGAATAAAAGGGCTGAATACTGATGATAGCATCAGAATCACATGCAGCATGTAGAAGAACAGGAAATGTTTCTGTTTCTTACAGTACAGGAACTATGGAGCACCATGTGCACTTACCAGGTTTAAACAAGTATGCTTTCATAAGACAATTACACAGTACTCAGTGCCATGGAACACAAATTCAGTGAACTCAAAGTTATCTGGCAAATGTACGGCAGAAAGCTATCCAAAGAGCAGTTAAAACACGCAGTCTTTGGTTTTGGGAGAAATTAAGCCACAGATTGCTAGACAGGCACAGTAAAGTACTATCAGTGCATACTTATGCTGTTCTACTTTCAAGTATGAGATTCCACTAGTGTCAGAGGACTATGCTACCATACATTAGATGGACCTTTGTTTTGATCCAATAAAAAATTCTTATGTTACGTACAATATCATCTGAGATTCAATTATCATGTTTTTACAACGGTGTTTGATTTTCTTTAGAGAATAACAGTAACCAAAAGGATGAAAGCAGGAACCACTCAGAACAGATTTTATGCTGGTGTTTAAAACATGCATTGCAAAGAAGTTCTGAATAATCAAGTAAACAAATGGTACATTAACTTTATGCATCTTGTTCTATGAAAATATATTTATTCATAGACATTTTCTTAGTATCTACAAAATAAATCCAATACTGTACTGATTTGATTATAAGCACAGGAATTTATCTGAAAAGAAGTAAAAAGTCTTCAAGACAACTGCTCTTCACACATTTAATTTCTCAGCAGTACTGCCACAGGTGCTATGATTAAAAAGATTGTTTGACTCCATTTTAAACGGATACAGGTAAGTCATGCCTAATTACTTTAAGGAAGGCTGCAAATCTGAAACAATCCTCTACTTCTTTCTCATACAACCAGTGATTACTTTTACACTGAGGTGCTGTTAAAGAGAAGAAAAGAATGAGGCTCTACTTCATGGCATCCCTGTTCTAGTTTAAGCTAAGGAGCGAACACCTCACGACAGGAATCAGAAGATGGCTGAATGTTGTCAGAACACGAGCAACTGTACCGGGTCAGTGTACAGAGATGCAATTCCTCTGAGCAGGGACAAGTAAGTGGAGACTGATGGTTCTCGTATTGGAAGAGAGAAAGGACAGAGAGGAGCTAACACAAGATTAATCCCTTGTCACTCTCCATGCTTAGTGGCCCTAATCTAGTAAGTTTTTATTTATATAGAAGATATTCCCCTTTCAGGAATTTTGTGGGGCTGAGGGGCATAAGGAATGGCAGGGAATGAGAGAAAGGAAAGAAATCAGAAATGCAAATAGTAACCAAAACACAAGTGCACGATGAATTCAAACTGTTGTAAAGTAAGTTTTTGTTACCTCCTGCTAATAGTTTTAAGTATCTACTGTCCCTTTTTATAACTCCTGAGCATTCAACTCTAGTTTTGGTAAGTCTAGTAACACCGTGTTTTGTCCATAAATGTACATGTTTAGCTTTGATGTATGCATAAATGAATATGTAAAATAAGATTGCTTCTACTACCACTCCCTCTTACATATATCGCTTTACATGCTCTACACTGACTTCCATCTGCTGTAGTTAAGCAACTTACTTCAGGACAGTATAAAATCTTTAACTTGAATTATGGAAACAAGTTTTCTAGAAAAATTCATTTGAAATATTGTTCTCTCCTGTTCAAAAAATAATTTATCATTCAAATGAAAAGCAAACAGTATTCTGGAACTGCCTTCTCGACTCTCTGGGTACATTGGGTTCCACCAAACTCTCCAAAAGAAAAGAAATTATACTTTTCATTTTAAGAGTTTCTTTTGTTATGAACAGTTAACACGCCCTGCAATAGTAATTACTTCTACAGAATGTATAGACTGTGCACTCGGAGAAATCTGCCTTTGCAATAAAAACAACAAACCAACTATCATCCAACTAAATCACACAAGAAAGATTATAGTATGTATATTAATAGCAAAAAGATACTAACAACGGCTCGTTTCCCTTCATTATCAAGGTGCTCTATTAGTAATCCAGAATATCAACATGCCTAAACATGATAATGAGTTTTGATTCCCAGCTCAGATTTAATCACCCAACCCTACCCATATGAATTCTTAAAGACCTGTCTGGGTGTGGTTTTAGTCACATTTTCTGATTTCTACCTCCATTTATTTGTGAAACCCTCTTTATGTTACTACCTGGTGTTGTTCAAGTCATTCACACCAGACTTTCAGGAGTCCGCAGAGTATCTTTAGGCAGCTGGCAGCTACAGGATAAACTCATCAAGCAATGACTTATTATTCAAGAAAAACTTCCTATGGAAACACTCCAAACTAGTCAGAAATTCATCAAGATTCATCAGAATTTAGCCCAAACAGAAGAGCTGCTCAATGGTGCACAAAAGCATTACATAAAAATTCTTTCCTCCGGCATAGTTTGTATCATGAATATTGACCTGCATCTATTACTCAATTGTATTTATATAGGAAGCTTTTCCAAGAATAGCTTCATAAGCTATAACATCTTATAGACAAATCTCTTTAGTAGACTTGTCTAATAAGCTTGCAGCAGCTTCAAGGTGCTTAAATGAAATATAATGAGACAGTCTGCTCCAAAACGTACAGAAGATAATTGACAATACATTAGCAACCCTATTCAGAAAAGAAACCTGATGTTAACATCTCTACAGCATCATAAGTTAACACTATTAAATATCTGCATATTTTAATATAGGTACAGTAACTCACGTATTTTGCCTCAAACTTCTTGGCTAGCATTTCTACTTCATGCCGCTCACGTTGTTCATCATTAAATGGATCTTCCGAGTGAACAGATTTCTTCTGAAAAACGCAGAAGTTAAATATTTATTCCATAAGAAATACAGAGAGTGCATCTAATAAAAACCTATTAAATGTCAATAAACAATGCTCTGATGACTACATAGTCAGAATTTAAAGTATCTGGACACAGTATATTCTCTAAAAATTAGTTTGACTCAGTTATCATTCAGTTACTTTTCTTCTAATGAGAACACAAACAGAAAAGTTGAGACTCAGATTTATATTTTCCCAAGCATTTCACTAAAACCTCAACTGAAAGTGTAAGCCATTTGAGGTTCAAGTAGAAAGAAATCTCTACATACAACTTCTTTTCACTTCTGCGTCCACTGGTGCCTCCTATTAGTGGTTGGTTTTTTTTTTTTAAATAAGGTATGGCAGAAAAACAGGGCTGCCTTCAAATTAGAGTTCACATAAAATACAGCAATCGTTGGATGGAGGGAAGGTACTAGGATGCTCAAATATGGTGGAATGAAGTTCCATTTTACAGAATTTTATGGATGGCAAGTAACTTTACTGCACAGGGACCACACAATGAATAAACGAATATTTGAGGTAGACTAAAACAGAACAAAATGCAACACTAAGCTCAGAAAAGCAAGATCCTTCCTCTGCAGTATGAAAAGCCAACGTATTGACCAAATGGTGACCAAACAAACTAGCTCAATAGTATCAAGACCAAAGGAATGAGGAAGGTAAGCTGAACAAAACTGCAAACACGACATAATTATTTTATATTTTCTAAATTGAGTACTTAGAAAAACGTAATTCAGGTTATATATGAATATACATAAAACATAAGTTTAATTTATATATGTATTTTGCACAGGCATAATTGAATAGGGGAAAAAATGTTCAATTCATTCAACATTGTTTTCTCTACTTTTACCTGGGAAAATCTATTCCACATCTTCTGCCAGGCATTTTTCTTTTTTTTTTTTTTGAATTGTGAAATGAGACCTGGTTGAGGCCAGTGGCCAAGCAAAATTGAGTACTTAAGTGTTACCTCTCTCCAAACTCTCAAAGTTGTAGCTATCACTTTGATTAGTTAAGAACTATTAGAAATTCAAGCAAGTACTAGTTTTGACAGTTTCTGAGGGCTCTGATGGATGGCTCAGATTTTGCAGTAATTTTAAGACACTACTACTTCAGCACCTTTACAGCCTGCTTGATAGGAGCCACCTCAGTCTTCTGGCTCACCTGCTTTACATTGTATGCACCAAGCTTCAACTGCACCACCCCAAAAAAAAAAAAAGGGGGTGTACTTCCACTTCTGCCAGTAAGAAGCAAATAAACTCTTCAACTACACTAATTTATTACTCACATCCAAAACCTTTCTACCAAAAGATGAACCCTACCAACAACCTCAGCAAAGGATGTTCTCTTTATCAAGGCAAAAAGCAGGACAATGAAAGCCGGACTTTCTAACAAACATTTCCACTAGCTTCTGATTCAGGCTAGGAATCCAAATTTGGAGTAAAAAAAAAAAATAGAAGCTGCACTCATCTGTCAGGTAAGTTCTGGGGTTCTCTACCATTTCATTAAGAGATCTATTAAAGCAATGTTTGAAGTTACTCCTGTGCACCAGCCCTTGCCTTTCCAGAACGGCCTGCCTCTGAAAAACCTTTCTTGGTTGCTCCAGTTCCAAGCAACACTACAAGATAGAAAGACAAACTCCTAATTTTCTAATGTTGAACTTTAATGGGAATAGTTATAAGGCAGTTGAGCAACTTCTTAGAAGGGATAAGGAATCAACAATTGATTTGGTTTCTGAAAGCTATCTTCACCCTACGAAACCAGTTTGCATAGCTAAGCCTATATAAACTGTTCGTTTTAAACCAAAGATTACTAAAACAAAAATAAATTTGGAAATCTAAAACTCTACTTAAAACCACAGCATGAACTGCCAACTAGTTACTACCTACTTGGAAAGAGCAAATCTCAGACATTCTGAAGAAAAGTGGTGAAGGGCTGGCATTTCTTGGTCAAGCTTCACTTTAACAAGGTAGCTTTTCCTGCTGCACTAACTGGTATAAATCACCATAGTTATTGTACTCCATAAACAGGATCAGTTCTCCCTTCACTTTTTTCTCTATTTTAGAACTTCGAACAGGTTACATACCAGGGTAAGTGTCAGTCTTCTGTCATCCTAAGCCTCCTGCACTGTGCAGAGCAAATTTTGCTCTTGCATTTGCTTTAATTATGAAGGAATGAGCACGCACTGATTTTCTTGCTGGATAAAAATGTTGTGGTTTTTTTCCCCTCTCTCTTCACACTGATTAATACACGATTTTAAGTCCTCCTTATCACATCAGAGTAGCTTCTCGAGCTTCTACTATATAGCAAGCAAGAAGATAAACCAACAGGCCAAGTACGTATTCGCTTTAAAACAAGACTGAAAGTCCAGAATCGCTTTAAAAAGATCACATTTTATGATGCTGTTTTACATAACCAGCTGATTGTTCCACACAGTTCAGCAATCAACAGGCCATTACGATCCATTCATTTCAATCTGGACTCTCCATTTCTTATAAAGCATTTATCACTTTCTATCTTAAAAGCAGTCTATCATCCCAATCGTACCAAAAATCCTCCCAATAAATTCTCCCCTCCCCCCACAGAAGACATGGAATTTGCATCAGAACTACATTAAAAAAACCCAACATTTTTCCCCTGATTAGGTGATTAACATATTACCAACCTATAGAAAAAAAAAAGGCAGTTATGGAACTAGGAACTGCCAAAGGGGAAAGTCAGCCTCCACATACCAAGCCACTTCTAAACACAGTACAATTTTCACCTTCATATAGGAACCGCTCAGGAAGATGGCACCTGACAGAGCAGCACATTTGTGCTGCACCCATTCAGAGGACTCAAACTGGCAGTATTTGACTAAAAGAGCTGTAGGGCAGGATGAACAGAAGGAACCTTTCAACAGACATCAGAAGAGGGATTAAAAATCCTAGTCATTGATTTTTGTCTTCTACATTTAAATGCATTCCAGTGCGGACACTCCTCCTACTAAAGAACAAAAAGCTAGTAGGCTGTTAAGTACAGTTACTGCATCATCACCACCTAGAAACACTCGAGATTGTAAAACAGAAGCTTTAACCATTCTTGAGTTTGCGCCGGATGTAAAAATCCAATGGCGATATCAGTATTGCCATTTGAGATTTGCTTTTATCACCAGAGCTATCACGACCTTCTCAGTAGCAGTTACTTCTTTTCCCTCATCCCTTTCCAACAAGATGCCAGCTTTCCCTAAAATTGCCTGTGTCAGAACTAAACCAGAACTAAAAGGAGCCACAACCATTTAGAGTGCAACTTCACCGGTGTTCTCAAATCGCTGAGTAGCTTAAGGACATGCGTCTCCTTCCTACTTAAACACTGGGACTCGTTGATTGGCTAATGCTGGTTAGCTTCTTAAAGTTGTCTGCACAAAACTTTTCTCCTTTGAAACCAAAGCAGTTCGAGTACCAAATATTTGGCACAGGGAAAGCAAAAGCGCTTTTTTTTTTCCCTTGAACTACGTTCTTAACAGTTATAAACGAGGTTATAGCTGCAACAATATTAACTCCCATTCATCCCTGCGACTCTCCAAGACTACAGAAACTCATCTCCGAGTCTGCCAACGCTCATTTCGCCGCTTCTCAAGGCTTCTAGTAGAGCCGGGCTAATAATTCTGCATTTATCTACACACAGCCCGCGGACAATCCGGAAAGCAGAGCGGCATGGGAACAGCTTCGTTCAGCTGCCGGAAAACCTCCCAGGAAGGGAGGATGCAGTACTGCCGCTCCCTGGGCAGGCAAGATAGAGAGAGAAGAGCTGAGGGTAAGCGGGACACAACACGCCGCCGCTCCCCCGCCCCCGCTCGCAGCAAACGCCAAAGAAAAGCCACCCGGGAGCCCTCGGCCAGCTCGGGGACGACAAGTGCGAAACCTCCCCTTCCCCCCACAGGCACAGGCGCAGCCTCAGCACCAGGAGGAGCCCGGAACGACGACGAGGCCGCCGGACTTCCCTCCAGGGCGCCGCCCCGCCGGGCCGGGACCACCCCCGAGCACCACGGGGCGACCGATAATGTTATCGGCCAGGCTGAGGGCGCGGGCAGGTGCCCGCCGGGGAAGGAGGGAGCGCGGCGGAGCGGGAGGAAAGCGGACGAAGAGGAAAGGGAAAGGGAGGTCCCGTACCCGCGGGTCCCCGCACAGCAGCAGCTCCGGGTAGCTGAACTCCACGCAGCCCTCTTCTGTGGGGTCCTTCAGCACCACCTCCAGGCGGACCGTCTGGCGGAGCGGGAGCGCCTCCTGCGGCGGCGGCGGCTCCTGCCGGCTGCTCTGGCGCGGCGGCGG
>VWZK01001623.1:159331-212084 GCA_013396935.1 Baryphthengus martii | reverse complement strand
TGTTTAATTAAAAGGACTGTTTCCTGATTAAACTGTTTCCTCAGGCACATGTACTTTAAGAGTTGTTACCAGCTGCTCTGCCACATCCTTAAAAAGTCCAAAGTACTCTAATCAGTGAAATAAACAGCAGTTTAGAAAGATTATAGGCAGGTAGAGAAATGCCAGATGTTGGGACTAGAAATTTGAGTGCATTAGTTTCAGGTAGTTCGGATATACGCTACCAGGGCAGAAATGTTCACTTATTACAATTTCAAGGCAGAGGAACTGGGACTGTGAATTTTCTCTCATGCACAGGTATACTATTCCCCATGAACTGGTCAAACCTTACTTCTTGGAGAATGAAAGTTTGAGTCTATGAGACACTGGGCTGCTTTCAAGATCTTCAAGAAAAGCTTTGAACAAACCTGATCAAGAGTTCAATGTTTCAATGACCATATGAAGTTTTAAGAGTACCAATAATTTTTATGCAGAAGGTAGTTACTGCTGTTGTAACTGGAGACACTTTCTACCTTTAGAAGTGGATTTAGGCACATCTTTTGTTCACTTCCTGAAGTGAGAAATGGTCTCCCAATACTGTGTTCTATGCCAGGACAGCATAAATGGCACTATTAGGTATCTGATGGGTAGCTGACAAAAACAGAATGTTGGCTTTCAGCTCACATTAAAAATAAGCTAGAAACCAGGGCAAGTCTTCACGACAGAAAAGTAAAGGGGGTTACAGGAGTGCGTGTGTCAGGGCAGTGAGTTCCAGACACAGAGCAATTCCTCAATGAGAACTTCAAAACCAACACAACTTCTGTATGACTGGTGAATTTTTGTGCTCTATGAAACACTGTAACATTCTTTCAGCCAATAAATAGAAAAAGATGGTTAACTTTAAGGAACCTCAGAGAAAATCAAAGCCTCAAGTGCTGAGATTACATGGAATAGCAGGTTAGAAAGAAAAAGGGATAAGAGAAAATGGAAAGGACTGCTCCTTGGACAAGGAAGAGCAAACTGCTCAACCAAGCTGCTGTTGGGAACAGCTTTCAGTCCTGGAGAGGACGCAAGATATTAACATATTAAACATCAGCTCTTAAGTGGGTGCATTTACCAAGCAGAACGCCAGTAATTTGTTCCTTCGGATAATGGTAGCAAAGTCCATTGTTACTAACAAGATAAGAACACTTTTCTAGGTAAATCTTATTTTTTTACTTAATTGTTTCTGCATCCGGTGACAAGATTTCTTGCTGGAGCAAGCATGCAGCTTTCATCTTTAGGCTTTCCTAAAGTTAAGGGTGAACTCAGCTGAGGCTGATAAATAAGGTGTAAACTTCACCAGCAGTAATTATACTGAGTGGAGCATGGACTCCGTGTCTTTACTTAAATTAATTTGGGAATGTCAGCATCTGAGAGGTTTTCTTTGCCAAGCAGTGAAGATTAGTTTGAAGTCTAAAATCACTAGGAAATTCCTCCTTGAAGGTTTACCCTTTACTTTTCTAAGAAGAAGGAAGAAATAGAGATTAAAAAAAAAAAATTAGACACTAAGTGGCCACAAGAAAATTAAACCCACCAAATTACCAAATATAAAATAAGCTTTTAGCTAAAGTCCTGGAATTTTCTTGTAGATATAAAGAACAGCAAGAAGGGATATGTCAGAAATAAACACAGAAGAGATTCTGTAGATGAGTACCCGGTAACGCACACACACACACACACACACACACACACACACACACACACACACACAAGTGGGTTTTTTTCATTAAAAATACAGATGTACAGAAAGGGAGCCGATTCAAGGAAGTGGTGAAGAAACCTAAACTGAGGAGCATCTGTCTGTCACTTGTTGATTGTGTCTAACAATATCACTTAAACCATATTTAAGATGAGTTTAAAATTGAAGAGGAGCTGCCTTTGGAAAAAAAAGATTTCTTTAATGGCAGCTCTTTTATGATTGACACCTGCTTTATCGACAGTGTGAAAACAGATATTTAGAGATTGAGAGGGATTATGTACTCTGGGAAGTTGTCCCTCACTTCCCTCCCCCCGCATTTGCACCATTTCTTTAAGGATATTTGCAGCACGGGGTGCTTATCTCCGATGAAAAGCCTGTTCCATCAGGCCAGCACCCCTGGAGGCAGCCGAAGATTACCAGCCTGTCTGAAACTTTGGAGTCAGGTTATTGTCTTATCTCTGTATTGCTGTCTGCTGGTTTTATTCTTCCAATAGTAATTAAAGCCACGCCAGAATATATGAGTCACAATTTCATGTAGCTACCCCACCCACTTGCAACAGGAATAAGAGGGATTGGCCCACGTAGGGAATTCTTGGCTCGAATGGCAATTTCTCCACTAAAAGTGGTAGCAATGCTGTTAAATGAGGTAAAAGGGTCCGGAAGCAATTCTTAGCAGTATAAAGGATCACGTGCCATAGATTTCTCTGGGGAATGCTGACCTAGGACAAGAACAAACAGTGCCCATGAAAACTGAGCCAGTCAGACTGGAGGCCAGACTCTAGTCTTGGTCTCTTGCCACTGTGATATTTGCTGTTTTTTTAGTTGAAATTAAAATATTTGAATAATTATCAGAATTTTAATTTATTAAATACTATAATATATTTTTAAAAATAGTATAGTTACTCAATAGAGTAACAGAAACAACTGGTCAAGCAACGTTCACCCTCCAAAAAAGGAGGGTGAACATTACATCTGTAGATTGCAAAGCAACCTTCCACGAATCATAAAGACATAGAACATAATATTTGGCCGTGACCTTGGAGAAATTTTCTTTATTTTTTCTCTAGTTCCTCCTTCAAGTTTCACACTGATTTTACAAAAACTCCCGATTTCCTAACGTTTTTTTTTTTTCTTTTTTGCAATGCCTCTTGGCACTTTGGAACCTGCTTTTACTTATATAAAGTTTTACATCTAAATAAGTGCACATTATCACAGACAGCTGAGGGTGGTTGCATAAACAAATTACCACATTTTTAGCATTCACACAAGCTTACGATTGGAATAGTGAGGAGCATACTTTGCATGTACAGTTCAGCATTTTCATACTTCCATGATTTTATTTCCAAGCCAAATTGCCCTCAAAAAGCAAAGCACATATTCATCACCGAGAATTAACTATATACTGAGCTTGCAGATTCAACACAAAGCTGCTTTCGAGTTGCCACAGCATTAAAAATAGCATCTGAAAAATTACTTATGAAAACCGATTTTCCATACATGAATAATTTAAGTAGACAAATGGAATTCTATTAAACTGTTTTCCTACCACCTCAAGTTGTATTTTGAGAAGATACATGAAATTTAAAGATTTTTTGATGATATTAAAACAAGTGCAGAATAGCAGCAATACCAGTGACAATTTTACAAATAGAGTGGATGCTACATATCAGAAATGCTTTTGAAAACAAGTTGCATTTTCTGTATAACAGCTCTATTTCAAATGTCATTATCCTGGCCTTAAAAAAATTTCCCCCTACACTGATGAGTAATTGTGCAGTCAGATTTAATTTATATTGAGTACTTATCTGAATACTTCCTTGCCGTTTTAACAGATTGAGTTATTAAGTGTCATGCTGGTTTCTAGTCCTCCATAGGACTTAGCATATTTTAGAAATCTGAACAAATCTTGCCTTGAATGCCTGTAAAGCAAAATAAGGAAAGCAATGCTCAGAGGTGAGGCAGGTGGGGAGAAAGAGATGTGCGGAAAACAGCAGTACTTTGGCAGTACTTTGCAGTAGTCCTGTAAGGCCAGTCACGTTAGTGGGTAGATGGGAAGGGAAAACACTCAGTAGGGAAGGAGTACATGCAGAAATGAAAAGTAGACACAGCGATAGAGCCTGTTTAAGAATAACTAGCTAAACTGACTGGGAAGTCATGTAAAGCTTGCCTCAGATATTACTTTGCTGTGACCTGAAAATAGCTTTTCTGCCTTTAAATATTGGGGAAAACCATCATTGTTTCACATAAATAAGTAACTTCCCAGTTTATTCAGTGATGACTGAGTTCAGCACGTGTGGCATCATGAAAAAGTCAGACAAAAGTAAGATTCAACTTACAGAATACCAATATAGGATAATCATCAGTATTGGGAATATACCAGGTAGTTTAAGACCTGGTTTATCAGTTTCTGTAGTGTAATTTTTCTAAAATTTTCTTAGACACAGCTATCACATATGAATTGATATTCAAGAGAAATATTTCATGTGATTTTAATTAACTCAGCATCTCTGCAAAGTAAGACATTGTGTTTTGTCACATAATGGCTGCCTATATAATGGCCTCACCCACTGATGTGAGGCAAGAAAAAGATTATCAGTAGCTTTAGAGTAGATGAGAATAGTGATCCCATCATGCTTAAGAAGGACAAAATCATCAAAGAAAATTATAGCTGTTACACTGCACAATGTAACCGTCTAGAATTGAAGCATGGTTCTTTTCTATCTGACAAACCATCTCAGCATTGTTATATGTATGCTTACAATTTTATGTTATTGTATATTATATAATTCTGCACCCTTGTGTGTGGTTTTTCACAGAACTGACCACATGGAGGTCGCTTACAGTGATCAAAGAACAGATGGTGGAGTCTGAGGCTCATGACTCTTCCCTAGTTAAGGGCCAGCTTAAAGTGTGGTTTGAGGACTTCAAAAAAGCAATGCAATTCCTAGGTCTATAACAATGCAATTCAGAGACAACAGCATAGGTAGTACCCCACTTTTAGGTTAGATTTTGCCGTATCTGAGAACTGCTATGAACTGTCCCATAACAAATTTTCTGTGAAAATAACTTAAATCCCAGGTTTTTGAAGTTCTACTTCTAAAAACGTTTTGAAGACCATTACTTATTTTACTGCATTCATTATTTTAAATTCTCATACAGAATTACTAAGAAGGACATAATGTGGATCAATTAAGCACAATACAATGTGTAAATATCAATTGAAACAGAAGTTATCTTTTTATTTGAAGAATAAACTGTGTCTCCTCAAAAGTCACAGCTCGTACTAAGTGTAGATTTTTTATTTTTAAATCTGTAAATAGATGCCAGTGTAATTCATCTATTAAGCAAGACCTATATGGAATTTAGGCACTGCTCCTTGCCCGGAGATGTGAAAAGCCTGCTTTATTTGTTCCAAATGAAAGTTTAAACTCTACAAAGTCAAAAAGTAAGCCTTTGGTGTGTGGCTTCTAAATGTGATTACAGGGAGAAAAAAAAAAAAGTTGTTTCAAATTCTGCAAGCAGCCATGAACAACTGGACTCCATCAGTCTTGCTGGGATGCTGTAAGGCTCATCTAATAAAGAATGAATGGGAAGTATTAGCTCCCATGACGTGGACCTTTTACAAGTTTAGCTGACTACAACAATATTGCAGTTACACAAACGCAAAATACATATATTTCCAATGTCATATACCTAAAAGAATAGTGTAATACAGTATCCACAAGGTACATGTTACATTTAAGTTAAAATTGACACATAATGAAAATTAGCCATCAATAATCATTAACAGAATGTTTTGGGGTTTTACTTCAGCGAAGTCCTGGAAGGATGAAATATCCAACACATCCCTTGATGATCCAGATACAAATGGAAACCAGCACCAATAAAAGGTTGCAGAGAAACAGGCTAATAATTAGCGAGGATAAGATAGTCACACAGAGTGATCTACATAAGCTGGAAAACTGAGCCCATTCGAACAAAACCTATCTATTGTAAAGCTAAAGGTAGGCTGTCTCTTCTAAAAGGTAGACTGTATCCTGGAAAATACCAGTTCTGGAAAAACCCTAGATGTCAGCGTTGAGAAGCAATTTAATGCAAGCTCCTCCTGTGATAATATGGCAAAAAGGGTGAATGCAGCCTTTTAAGTACACATGTAGGAGAATAGTAAGCAGCAGTATGGAGGTGCATATTCCAGTGTCACATACAGTGATAAATTATGCCTGGTGCTACACGGCCATGTTTAAAAAATTAAAATAAATAATCTGTTGACAAACTGATTGCCAGTTTTCCAGCCTGGAAAATATCCTTACAATAATAATAATAATAATATAGACAGAGGTGACTTGCTTGCAGTTTATGTGTATCTAAAGAGAAAAAAAAAACAACACAAAAAAACCCCAAACCAAAACAAAGAATGCTAGGCTTTAATGGCTAACAGCAAAGATGAACACTGAAAGAATCAAATATTAGAAAACAAGGTCAAACAAGCCAAACTTAAAATTAAGGTGCAATTTCTAAAAGAACAAAGGCGATTTAACCATTTGAACAAACTGCAAAGTAAAACGATGGATTTTTCATTATTCACCTTAAAATTAAGACTCTTCAGGGTTTCTTTCTTATGGAAAGCCGAGTTAGTTATTAGATTCAGCACAAAGATTTGCTGATGAAATCTGGAAATGAAACTCAAAAAAAGACTGACTGGAAATTACTTCTGGAGATAACACATGGAAAATTTGGTTAAAGAGTAAACCAATGGGCAAAACCCAGACACGTTCCTCAATGTATGTATAGCTCCCATGTAGTGAAGCTGCATGTAGCAACAGCTATATATGTCTTACTAGCTAATGGTTAAGTTCTTTACTCAACCTTAGACAACTTTCTTAGGAAGATCAATGAGCAACCTTCAAGCTGAAGGAACCAGATAAACCTAAATAGCTGCTACGGTCCACAGATTTGGAACGTGAGATGACTTTTCCTTCACAATGAACTTGCGACCTCCAGTTTAGTACATTACATACTTGGCTCCAGCTGTTACTACTCTTAGAAGTTACATGCTGGATTCGAGAATTAATCCAAGAGGGTTGCTGCTATGATAGATCAGTTCACATGCTGCCAAAGCAGGTGTTCCCCTGGAACTCGCTTGCAGTAACAGACAGGATCAATGTCCTCCCCTGCAGTGTAATTCACTTAGATGTTATTGGCATAAACATTATTCAGATATTACCAAGTTTAACTAAAAAATCATCCTCCTCATCTATCAGGAATGGGTCAGAACCCAACTGAAAGCAGTTAACAAACACTCTGTTTCAGGTTTGGCTTTCTCTACTAGTCACTATTAAATTTATGATTGCTACCACAGTACCTTCTGTGCATTCTCTATAGCTTATTTTTCTGAATCAGATGCTTATTCAGAGTATAAGCAGTAACTGTATTTTCCATACTCTTCCTTGAAATTCTAATGACGCAGCAATTTCTTTCTCCCTTAGCCTCTCTTTCACTACATTATCTGAAATGCCACTGTTTCAATTTTATATTCATTTACTCCTGATCCAATAAACTTACTTGTTTCCCTGTCTCTACACATACATTCTTCAATGCTTGCTTTTTCTGTATAGGTCACTTTTGTTGTTCTTTCCTACATCTACCTTTACTCCTAGCTGTCCTTTTTAGAGTAGCCTGAGTCCATAAATCTCCACGGTTCAGGGAAATATGGAAATGGGTAGGGATTTTTTTCTTAACTCTACCCAAGAAGCAGCTTTAGAAATTCTTTATTAACTTCCCTTTCTGTATCAGCTAAGGCAACTCCTATTCATGCCTCTGTTCTTTGAATATAATCTCAGATTAAAGAACCAAAGGTGTTCTTAGAACATATTTCTAAGGCAAAATAAACACCAGTATTTCAGTACTTTTATTGGTCTGCATTTGAATAGGACCTACACACCTGCTCCATTACCAAGACCCTAAATGCTAGGAAAATATGTAATATATCTTTTATTTCATCATTGCTCAAGGCAAAGCCCTGCAGTCCCCTGTTCTTTATGTCTTACATGACAAAAGCTTTATTACCGCTCAATAAAATGCACTGTGCTAAACCCCACATTATTTAGCATATCAAATATGACTTTGTGACTACAGTGAATAAAGGTGAAGTTTTCAAAAACTTCTTCACTGGTCACAGACAGAGAATTTAAAATTAGTCCCCAAGCCCTTCTGCTGCAATGCCATCACACTTCAGAGGATTCAACCAACATGTAAAATGGTCTGCAATGGATTTGGATGCTCTTCAGCTCTCCTGCAGGTTAAGCTTCAATAAAGGGAGTAATTAGATGCATTTAACATCTGGTACAAAGCCACCAACATGATTTTTTTAAAGCTTTGTACCAAGACTTATAATTGTATTCCCGATCTGCTTGCAAGTTAATTAAACTGGGACGGAAAAGAAAAATGCTTTTTACATGTGAAATGAGTTTTGTGACTGCTTTCAGTGAAAATGCTGCGCCTTTCACATCTCTTTTGAACGAGTGTAACATTGCTCCTGGTGAAAGGCTCCATTATTATTGCTAGTATGATGGATCAGTTTTCTAGATGTAAATGCAACTATCCACAACTGTCAATGTACTTCTAAACACCTGAATGAAGATACTCACAGTTTTTGTTTAAAGCAGTAGAAACACTGACATGTCATACGGCAGAAAGGTCTATATATTCTATATACACCCAGCCTCCTTATTTTCAGCAAACTACCATAAAATCAGGGCCAAGGCAATTGCTTGCCTTTGACTGATTACTGAACATGCATTTTCCTTCTCTAGAGACTTTCAGAACCTGCCTGGATATGTTCCTGTGTGGCCTGCCCTAGGTGATCCTGCTCTGGCAGCAGGGGTGGACTCGATCTCCAGAGGTCTTTTCCAACCCCTACCATTCTATGATTCTATGACCAGTCACAAATCTGCCCTCTTCCACGGCAAAATGAATATACTATTTCAACTTCTGCATTATGAAGCAACACAGACCAACAACAAGGCATTCAACTGTAGATTCAATTAAAAGCTTTAATCAAAGCACAGACAATAGTGAATACAGTATTCTGAGTTTGCCCCCCAAAAATATAAAAAAATACTTTGTAAGTATTTTACAAACTTACAAAATGTAAATTTTCCTTTTAGAAATAATATACAAATGATTTCACTACAAAATGTATAATACATTTCTATGTTACAACCATTGCCTTCTTTTAGAGTTATGTATTCCTTGAACTGTTCTCCTTAAAAACCAGGAGAGTATAATAAATCCAAAAGTGTGATAAACATATCGCTAATGAAGGTGGTAAATGCTGAAGAAAATGATTCAAAATATCCAGTTCTTTTATCTATCAGATTGCTAAACCAAATGGATTACTCCATTAATTATATTAATATGAATAAATATTTTGAGTGTCAAACCTGAAAGCAGGATTAAGCAATATAGTCAGTCAAACCTCCATGCTCTGAAAAAGATGGTAACATTGTGCTTTTCTACCAACCACTTTGGAGCTTGGCATTTTGGGTTGATTTAACTCTCATCTTCCGAAATAATTGTAAAAGAGAAAACAATCCTTATAGACAAAAATAAGAAAGGAAGGTATTAGATACTAAAATTTATCCAGAAAAGGCCAGTACTCAGAATACAGTTTGTAATTTACCCCTAACAGGTAACATACAGAAGTCTTTACGTATTATCTGATATCCTAGTGCTGGCTTTTGGTTGTCATCATCATCCGCTCGTCACGCCACATTCCATTACTTGCTGGCATAGATTTGTATGTTGTTCAAGAAATGATTCTTCTCTAGAAGCCAGAAGACTTGCTCAAAAAATCTCCACAAAACAGTTCAGTAACTTGTGTGGAGAAATCTGGGGAACATCTGAGCAGCATTTTGACTTGTGGAGAGTTGGAATTACTACTAAAACACCTGAAACTCTGCATGAAGAATAGAGGGTGGTGCAGCAGAAAAAGTACCATTAATGCTTTAATAAAAATTTTATAAAAAACAACAACAAAAAAAAAAACCAACAACAAAACCAAAAAAACCTTGCTGAATGTTTTGCAATCTCAATGCACTATGCTGTTGCTCAGCTCAGGTCAACTAAAGTCCTACAAGGAAGGAGATAGCCAGCATGCACAGGAGAAACCAAGACCCACATCTTATTGCCACGCACACAATAGTAACACACCTGGTTCATTTTGTGGCAGTGACTTAAACAGGGACTCTCTTCTCCTTGGCCCACTTTCTTATGATTTGGACAATGTATTCTACTTGAGGATTACAAGGGCTCTTCAGAAGACGCAGGACTTCCCCTAGAGTCTCTCTACAAAGGTGAAAAGTAAAGATTTAAAGGAGGGTAAGACCCAAATGACACAATATACAGCTACTGACGCCCAAACTATTTTGCAAAACATGGTTCCTAGACAGAGAGGTCTCCTCATCTGAAGAGCAGAAATAGGTAAAAATGTACAGTAGATGAGATCCCAGTCTCATATGCAAAAAAAAATAAATTATACACAACTGTAACAAGGATAGAAAAGTAAAAAAAAAACATCTGCAAAATGTAAGTATTTTGGAGTTTAGTGTGCATGTGTGTGGTGTATTTGTATATAAATCCTTACTCTTACAAAATAGTTCCCCGGAACAAAGCAAACTTTTTTTGTGCGTGTCTTGAACGCTACTTGCTGGTCTTCAGTGTGGCAACGTCTAGCTTAATGATGTCAAAGCACCTTACACGTAAATACAAATAACAAGGAAATGAACATCACCAATAGGATAAACCAGTATGAAGTTGCAGTTTGCCAGCTACTTTACATCAAGGACTTGTATGCATATTAAAAACCAGGCAAGCTATGTGTGTTTTACTGCATCTATTCCAGTAATTGCTAAAAGGACACATGAAGGGTGCAGCAGTTAATGAGATTACTCCTGCAGAGAAGAGAATACAAGGAAGGTGTAGAAGCCGAGATACACGCCTACCAGTCATGTATGAAACAGCAACTTTGGCCGAGGGAAAATGGCCATCTGGCATCACAGCAGAATATTCACGAGGGAACAGTTTTTAAATACAGCCTCACTACTCTCTCTCATTCTCCCATCCCATGAAATGGGCTGAAACACAGATCATTTTCTTTCAGCTTTCATTAAGTAAGCATATTTGTCTGATGTGGACAGTGTCTTCAGAAAACAAATTTATGTGAAAACACAGTCTCATCTATTTGTTGTTTAGAGAAATCATGTTCTTCCTACAGCACCAAGTAAATGTTTCTTTAGTTCTGTTCTATGAACCTTTAAATGTCATGGAACAGTTTTATATTCTTATACCATCAACATGAAATGAGATTGTTTTCCCGCAGTTCATGAACATACTACATTTATAACTTAGCTCCTCCTAGTATAATGACTAATGTATTTTAGTTTCCTACACTTCATAGCATTCACTGATGAATTGTTCTTCACCATATATTCTATAACTGTTGGTGTGGAATACACACTTCAAATTGATTGCCACTGACTGGTGTCTGTTCTCTGAAAGGTTCATAAAGAATTGGAAGAGGATACGTACCCCTAAAGCTAAGATTACAATTCTGGCTTATAGCTAATCGGAAATATGAAAATACTGAAATAAATTCAGGTACAACACAGAATACTCACTTTGCTTCTCGCCCAGCTATGATCAACTGAAAGACACCCACACAAGCAGCTCTTTTGCCTTCGTGGTATTCAGGATTACTGTCCAGTCTCTCCAGAACTTCAAATGCTTTGGCTGAGTAGTAAAACTGACGCATCTGCACAGAAAGTGAAACATTATTTCTGACTATATAATCTTCTTTCAGAAGTCGATTAAAATTTTGAGCTGTTTTCTGAAATCAGCAGTAAGTTATACAAGCAAAGTGTTTTCTCCTGTTTTCCTGCAGGCAGCGAGCGACACAGAACAGCCACATTTCAGTTTTAGGTAGGGAAACAAGTGGTATTATAACATCACTGGTCTATGTCTTTGAACATATTACAGATTAACTGCACTGTGAACTTTATTAGTTGGCAACGATCAGCACTGTTGTTTTGATCATATACAGATAACTCTAGCTTACAGAACTTTTTTTTTTGTCAGATGCCCTATCTAGTGTCATCCTGACTATACCAAAGTCCTTGATAGAATATCAACTTGAGACAAATTCAAACATTTGAAAACAGAACCACTTTTCCTCATGTAGAGATGGTTACAGAGACATATTTGGATTTCTTTCGGGTTTAACTCAGAGCTACATTTTTTTTTTCTTCACTGTTACAGTACAGTACTAAATAAGATTCAGTGATTCTATAATTCAAAACTTCTGTAATCATAGAAAAATCCACTGTGTACCCTATCTTTTCTGCCATAGGTTCTCTACTTGTCAAGGAGAACAAGCAGCGAGTTGGTTGGCAACAGTCAATGCAAAATGAGTGACCACAGTAACTGTGTCTTTGGAAGTCAGCATAACTCATGTGATCCTTATCTATGACTCTGAGTGTTCTTCACTTGGGCAAGCCTGAATAACAGCTGTTTGTGGCTAGTATCTTCTCATAAGATGGCACAGAAGGCAGAATGAACACAACCTCCCATCTTTTGGGGGCTGGAAGCCTTCATCTGCTGAGAAAAAAAAAGGATGTATGTTTGGAAACATTAGTCAGAGAAACACAGGTACTATGGAACGAGTAATAATTCCCTTTGCTTCACACAAATGTTGGTTTTAACCACAAGTGACCGGCAAGCACTTAAATGAACTGGAGTAAAGATAGTGAGTATAAACAGTACCAGATGTGTCACCTAAAAAGAAAAAAATCCTGATCTCTCCAAACTTGCGTCTGATCTAGTTGCATTAAGCAGATAACAATTTAATGTCCTCCTTCTATCTGACATAAAAGCAGGAAATGCTTCACCCAAGTCATGTGCTGTTCCCTATATGGCTAAGATGGGCTATTGCACGAAAAGAAGCAAATGAGCCAGAAGTCCTGCATCCCAGCTTCCTCACTGAGCAGCTTCCATCAGCACAGCAATGGGGCATCCAGTTACACCCACTCTCAGGACACTGTTGACCTTGCTCCATCTGTGTTCATTCAGTGTTCTGTTGAGTGAAGCCTAGTTTAACTGTCTTCTTAAGTTACAGCTATGGTGCTGTCTGTAGACCTCCAATGTTGTTTCAGAAACAACTGGGAAATGCTATAAAAACTCAAACAACGTGTGCCGCGCCATTTAGTGGAAGAGGTACAAACAGCTGGTAGTGTAGAAAGACAAGTTATAACACTATAACAATAGCTTTTTAAATGAAACTCCTTGGTCTTTGGAGCAGGCATTTATGGCCATACATAGACACATAATTAGGCTGAAAAATTTAGTCCTGTAAGTGCAGTTTTTATAGAGATCTAGATAAATACAAAGAGTGGAACTGCTTGTCCTCTAGAGTACAATGAGGTTTTGAGAAGAATTCAGGCAAAGTCTGATTGTCAACTTGCTTTTACAAATTGCAGCTATGGGAAACACCAGAGGCATCACCACTTGCTTGAGCAGCAAGACTTTTAGGCTGAGATGGTGGATTAAATACTTGAAAATGTGGAAGAAATCATTTGCTCAATTTTAGAAGAAAGCTTTTTAGATTACAAGGTGGATTTTCCGACTTTCAGTTATGTGTTTGTTAGGTTTTAGAGAACATGCTACTTTGTCAGATGAAGGAAAAGAGTGAAAAATAATGTTACAGATAGTATATGGATATTGCTGCTCTTTGGAGAGCTTGGCTGAATCATTGGAAGGTTTTCCAGTAGGACTTAGTTTACTATCTTTCCTCTATGGTGTCAAGTTTGATGACTATCTCTAATAAGCCTGTGGCTGCTAACTTTTGTGTATTCACTTGCATTAGGCTCCCCTGAACCAGCTCCATGAGCTTTACGCTTATTATCTGTGTTCTGCTCGTCTTCTCAAATCTGCCTTCTTAAAACATCGAACTACAATATTTGCACAATCACAAAATTACAATCTGTCTTTATATTTTATATGTAATTTAAATCTAAAATGTTTGCTCCCCAAATAACTTCAGTCCACCTTCTGGCTCTGACCAATACATTCTGAAAAGTAGATGGCCTGTGTCTCACCACAACCCTTTTCCAAGGAATATCCTTGTCTCCTGTCACTGAGCTGCTACTCCTCTAGGTCCCAACACAGTGCAGCTTTCCTTGTAGATGGCAGAGAGGATGCTGAATAGAGCATCCTAGTATTATCTACTAAAGTCTTGCACAGCAGTACTCTGTAAAGGACAGCTCATTTTTCTTTCTCTTAAAGTGTTTACAATCCTTTAAAAAAAGTTTTCTTTATATGCTTCTGCATCCATCCTGTGAATGAAACTCCCATTTTTTCTTTCCATGCTTTGAAGAACATCAAAAGAAGTTGAATTGGAGTTAAGTCTCACTGTGTATAGACATCACCTGAAGAATTGTGAGGAATTTAGGCAGAATTGTAATCAGCTTCTCAAGATCTATTAACATATTAACATTAACTATTAACTGTTAAACATAGCTTTGTATAAACTAGAATTTGGAAGTGTGCCAGCAATAGCACAGAACATCAGAACTAGTGAGCACAATCTAGAAGCTTAGTACAAGTAAGGTAGCATATATTTTAACTTGTTTTAAAATGCACTACTAAACTGGACGTTGTCTTGTCTAGCTTGACTTCTAAAAACATTAGACAGCTTGGTCTAAATTAATATCTCTAAAGTCCCCTCTGGAAAAGGTTCAAAAGAAGAACTATTATTTGTTAGCATAGATTTCACTGTAGGCAGTTAAGCTCACCATTTTTTCTAAGTAGATTTATTCCTAATGATTACACACACACCATGTCTCATTGACCCACTTGGGCAGATAGAATAGTGATTGTGGGAATTCTCTTTCCATTTCCTTATGATTAACAAAGGAGTATCTCCCACTGCCGTTACAAGCTCTAAGGAAAAAAAGAACACTATCTCAGAAAAAAACATGCAGCATGAGGTTCTTTGCTGAATCTATGCTATTTTAACTCTTTTTTTCCTTTGAAGTTTCTTGTTATATCTACCGAAAACAAATCCCTAGTAGCAGAAGAAACTGTTATCCTTATTTGTAGCTCAAGCATGCGATAATTTACCAATGTTTTAATCAGTAGGTTGTCTACCAAGAAGGCCAGTAGGTTAAAATACTGACTAACCTTTTCCAGCTCATCTACATTACTAGATATGCCCCTGTTATAAAAGAAAGTTTACTACTGATGACAATGGAGATCATTAAAAAAAAAGCAAGGCTGTTGGTAAAAGCACTGAATTAACATGCCATACACCAAGTTCTAAAGAGAAGACTCACCTTGTAGCAGTCATTTGCAATGAGTTGCAATAGGTTAAAGGAATCCCCTGAGGTCTCCATCTTTATATAGAGCTTCCAGGCCAACTGCGGTTTCTTATTCATAATATCTGCAATAACAACAAAAAGCTGGGATTGTGAAAAGAATATGCCAAGCACAATACTCAATGGCAGGTGGAATAAATGTTCCTAAATTTCTTTGCTTAATACATGCCTCACCCTGCAAGCAGGCTGGGAAGGGAAACCTGCCGCTATCTTCTGCCTCACTAGTGATGACAGCCAATTCATCAGAGAATAGCAACAACAAGAGGAATAAGTATGGTGTTTCCAACTCAAGTTATATTTCACGATACAGCAATAAGCACAACTTGTGATTTCAGATGTGGTTAAGGAACAGAATGGAAAGCATTAGAGAAGCTATTTTATGCAGGACAATGAACTGTAGCAATCCATTTAGATGGTGAGATTTAGGATTATGTGTCCTTTACACATAGAAAAAAAACTAATTGACGCAAAACTGAGGTCTTTAATACTTGGTGCCCACCTCAATCTAAACATTGTATTTCCGTGATTCATAACAAGCCAAAACGGCAGGGCAGGCAAAGCGCCTCTAAGCCTAACAAAACTGTCATTATATATCTACCAGAAAAAATGTTTCCAAATTCTTGAGAGTTGGTGCAGGTTTCTAAATTTGTCTGTATGACTAGATTTTTTTTATTGGCCTTTAACTTCAAACATCACTGCTATACTCAATTAGAAGTAAATTGAATCTTCCACCTTAGCTAGTGGAAATTTTAGTAGGGTGTTTGAACACAAAGAGTTCTAAAATTGGATTTTCTGGAGATAAGAACCCATTCCATTGAGGTTAATATTGGCAATTCCAGACTCATTCAAGTAGTAGAAGAAAAGCAAATGAAATTAAGTATTAATTTCTTTTTCAAGTCTTACCAGCTACTCAGAGTAGTTGACTGTTCACACATGGACCACTCTTGTGCCCTTTCAAAGAAGAACCATTTAGCTTATTGTATCTGTGGCCACTGTCACAATACCTCTGTTGAAGGTAGAATGGGTGGCAGTCACCAAAAATCCCCATGTAACACAAAATCACAGGACTTATAGACGCTTCTCATTTAGGAGGCAGCAAGGCATCAAATCAGATTTTTCTTTCATCAGCTCCAAATACCATACATAATGGCAAACTGCCAGGTCTTAATTTCCAAATACTAACTCATCTATGTAGAGAAATGGAGTACTGTGCTAATTCAATGGTTTTTAACCTTCTCTTCAAGAAGAATTTTGTATAAATACTACAGTGATATTAAACAAAAATTACTGTCTAGCATCCAAAAAAGATGCATTTCTGGTTCTTTTTGCCCTTTGGAAATATTTCAGTATTGAATTGCTGACAACTCAATACCTAATCATACTCTGACATGAATGTATTATAATGCTTTGTAATTTCTACAGCATCTTTTATCCAGATGGATCTAATAGTAATTTACATACTCGACATAAAAAAGATAACTATATTCATCACTGAACAGTTGTTTCTGCAAAGAATTCTAGCAGCTGTTTGGGAATGAAAAATCAAAATTTTAAGACACACATAGCAGAACACAGCAGCTCTGCTGAAACTTCAGCAGGAATTCAGAATGGCAAAAGGCACATTCAATAAATAGCAACTCCTATTGAAAGAGCTAGAAAATTTTTAATTGATAACATGGTGTTGATTCTACTTCTTGTATAATAAGCAGCACCTTCAAAAAGTTCTGCATCTCCAGAGGTATGTCAAAGAACTACTATTGCACAGAATCAAAGGGATGAACACTGTCTACTGAACAATACGAGTTCCCTTCGCAATGGGAATTCTCCCATAAAGAAAAAAAAATCATGTAAAACATTCTCATATAAACCACTCAAAGACCACCAGGTACTGCACCTTAATGAAAAAGGAAATAAACTGGCATGTCCTAAAATAGTCATAGATAGGGATTCATAGGTGTGATGTGCCTGTCTGGAAAGATCACATTAGAGATGTTGATCACATCTGCAATGTGGCATAATGTCCCAAAACGTACATATTTACATTCCAAGCACAACTACTGAAATTTGTTTAATAAGAGAACATGTTTTGTGTTGAGGCACTGTAAAGAAAACAAATTAGCCCAGGGAGTCTCAGACTTGAGTCATTAGAAAAGGCCACTTCCATACTATTTTGCATGTGGCACTGAGCTATATCTGTGCTGAGGTGCACTCTGCAATGTTTTCAAAACTGGTTCAGAAATCAAAAAATTTGCAAAGGGTATTAAACACAGCAAAAGTTTTCTGGGTTCAAGGAAAGAATGGAAGGCCTTTCAGAAGAAAGAACATGGTCAAGATTATAAAGGTCATCCCTCAGGCACAGAAGTTTGGACAACGCAAAGAGTAATGTGGTAGGAAGAAAAACTACTGTGTATGCTTGCCTAATTCTTCTCTTCCCTAGACATCTCACATTGGCTACTTTTGGAGGCAGACAGATCCTCCGGCCTGACTCAGTATGGATGATTCTGGTTTGTGTTTTCCTCTGACCACTTTAGAGTTGTAACTCAGTCTTTAAAGACAGAAAATCTTCACCCAAGAAATTGAGTAGCCAATTGAGAGGAAATAGGTTCACTGGGTAGGACAAAGCTGCATTGACGGAACTATAACAGCATTGCACTGAGTAGCTGCTTACTAAAGCCAGATGTATGAAAGGCGCAATAAGCACCCACGCTATAACTAGTGCCATCAGCTTTTCACTTTCATAGTCCTGAATCCACCTACAACATTAAATTCAATTAGGGAAGTGGATTGCCAAGACTGATGCAATAGAGGAGGACCTGTATTCTGTAATGTTGAGAGTAAAGTGACTCACAGCAGCGAGCTAGCCAGCTAAGGTAAACAAAATCATTCTTTATCTTCTCACTCTGGATCAAAAGGAACACCTGGAGGAAGAAGGAAAGTAAAAGATTATACATGCATGTACTTTTAAGCAAACAAAAGGCAGACCTGCCTCGTTTCAACAGGCGGCTAAAGCTTAAGTCACACGAACAACAGCTTCACGAGAAGAGTTTGGGTATGCAAGTGCAGCACTGGGGCATCTCTCTGTGTCGAGTAGGTGGAGGATTCAAACAGGGCCATGATTATCAAGGGACTTCTGCAGCTCCAAAACACCAAGCTGCGTGGAGGGAGCAGCCTGCTCTGAACAAGTGCCAGTGGGCGGCCATGCAACACAAACAGCACAAAGGAACACTGGGCCTGTGGGAAAAGCTATTTGGAATGTGTTTGTTTAGAAAGCAATGCAAGCAATTACATTAGCATCTTCTTGAAATACCAGAAGTTTCACATATATATGAGCCTTTCCTCCCCATACATGTCAGAGATCATTCCAGGTCAGCAATAAGCTGCTTCTAACCATTTTGGTTTCAGTGAGGTTCAGAGGCAAAACATTAGTCTTTTGTAACTTACTGTACAAATACAAGTTTATTACATTCTACATCTAAAGGGATGCGTGGGGAGAAGTTATACATTTTAAAATGCACTCTGGCTTTGCCTACAGAAAAAAAGCTATTTATTCCTCTCTGCAGGTATATTTGTAACTATAGTAGGATGCTACTGGCGAAACTCAAAATACCTTTATAAGAGCAGATGTATGTATTGAAACAGTGAGTTCCACAAATTGCTGACATTTTTATTGGTTAAACATTGCCGATTCCCTAATTTTTTTGGGGGGGAAAGGAAGAGGTAAGATGGAAGAAGTAAAAAAAAGCAGCATTATCACTGTAAGTAGCACGTGATCATGGGTTTTATTTCATTATGTCCAGAAAGGTAAGCTTTTAAATAACAAGTGCTATATAGGGAGACATTTTACAAGTATTTGAGACATTGGAGAAGGGTGATCTTTATATGAAAGCATCATCACAATCAAAAATTAGACATTAGGCCAGACTAATCAATTTAATTACATAATTCTGTTATTTAAATGCATCAGTTACATAAACACAAGTTTATATACAATCCTTTGTAAGAACATAAGAGGAAAAAAGTGGATTAACAGCAATTTACACCTTTGTGTATCTTTATTCCCTGGCTGCAGCTAAAGATTACTTATAGCATTATCATTTTTATGAAGTCTCAGGAATCAGCATAGCCTGCTAGCATGGTTTTAAAAGACACTCACTTGCATTTTCATTAAGCTAACTAAATTAAGATAGGTGAATTGAAATATATATCCATTTTGCCTGACAGTCTTGGATTTTTTTCTTAAAGTAAGATGCAATTTCAAGTCACAGAAATGAAGAGTGTGAGTGCTGAAGGGTGGAGGGAAGAACAAAGAAAAAAAGAAAATTACGAAGAAAAAGAGGAAAAATATAGTAAAAAACAGGCAGGCTCTGTTGTCAGCAATCTGAGGAGTTAAAAAGTTAGAAAGCCGGGGGTGGAGGGGTGGAGGAGAGAACAAACAAACAAAAAAAACCCCAAACCATCCAAACCTATAGGATTCAGTTTAGACTATGTGGTTGTTTTTTTTTCCTGGCTTGTCTTCTTTCTGGTCTTGTGGAACATGTTGCTTCCATCTTCATAATAGCTATTTGCTTTTGCATATTTTAGTTGTAATTAAGTTTGTACTGCACATAGGCACAAAAAATGCTGTGTGTAGAAGTTAATCTCTTCCAGCTGCATCTGGATGCTGCTGAATAAGATAGTGAGCACTTCCTCTTTTCCTCCCACATCTCCCAGAGGAAGATTTTTTTTAATTTCTTTTTAAACACAAATTTCTAGGGACACCTAGAAGCTCTTAACTATCCAGTGTCTTTTACTCAGCATGCCCTAGTCACTCTGAACAATAAGACTGCCGAGATCTCAGATTAAGCATAGGAAATCTGATTAAGAGGGTATTCTTTGATCAATTAGAGATAGCTGCAAGCACTCTTGTGATGCACCACAAGCAGCATGACTCCCCATATACCTCACATTACAAGATTAGCAAGATAATCTTTTCTGAATAGTGTTCACTACGAGTTTCAGTTCCTCTAAAAAGGGGAAGATGATGTTCCACTCAACCTGCTTATTTTCAACCAACATGAAGATCTGGAGGGAGAACAGCAAGGAAGGAGGGGAGTATGTGGAAAATGTTGCTATTTTTGCCTTTTTAAAGAAAGAAAATACATACCTCTTCAGCCTCACTAAAACTGCCCATGGCAGCTTTGGCTTGGGCGTAGTTGAAGTTAAAAGTGTCATCATTGTAGAAGTAACTCTGGAAAATAAGCCACACAGACAACCCCCAAATAAATAAAACAAACAAAAAAAATCCCTTCTCCCATGGTGTACTAACATTTAAAATATCTCCCCCCCGACATCTGAGTCAGACTATGTCAAGACAATGGGAAGCAAAAAGAAAAACCCACATTATGAACATACGGCATTTATAAACAGTGGGTAGAAAATTATGGACTGGCTTTCCATCTTACATTCTTGCCTACAAACACAGCTGGAACATTCCACAGTATTAACCATGAGAGATCTGGAGAATGCTCCAAGCTCAAAATTGCAGTGGCAGCTTTTGTCGGTATAATTTTCACTTTGGGCACGTGAAGACATGCTGTGCTGCCATGGTCTCTTTTACCTCCCAAGCACTTATTTCACCACTAGGCTGGTAAATAGGCAGTTGACTCCCTAATGGCTTAAGGAGATGAACGGTTTGTTTTTCCAAGACTTCTCAAGGTTCCATAAGAGATCCTGCGGATCTGGTTATGTGACAGATGCTAGTCTGACACACTGGATCACATGATGGAGATGGAGCTGCAGCGCACCATGTAGTAAGACTTCCTTAAACTCAAGCCTTGCTTACACGCTTCTTTCTCTCTATCTGAAGTGCACCACTAAGGTTTTCTCTGTCATAATATTAGACTGGACACACCTGGTTAATGACAGATCAGACTGATCTAACTGTATCTTTCCTGAAAAGCTGCATGGGCCAAAGCAGGAAAGAGAACTTTAGGTACAGGTTAGAATGATGTTTGGGTTTGACCCAAATAGCTCAGATTTGATTATGGTCAGATGTCCAGATTGAAGTATAACTCGGATGACCAAAAGTCAGATGGGTGTGCTTTACACTGAACAATGTCCCACACTGCTGCACTGGTAGACCTGGTAAAGGTAAGGTGGAACACAATACCACAGTTACAAATGTGGACGGAATAGAGGATCCCGGCCAAGGAGAGGTACAATGCTTATGAAACAGCATGGTAAAAAAAACAGAAAAAAACAGAGTGGTTTATCCACTAGTTATTGTAAGAAAAGCCTTCTTGGGTGCATAACAGCACGGTAGAAGAAGAAATGTTTTTTGTTATAAATATCTATAAAAGGAACAGGACTTGTGTAGGAAGATCAAACTTATGTTATATTCCCTCACTTAGAGTTAGGAGGAGGTAAAAAGCGTAGTTGAGACTGTACAAAAGATATGAGAAGCAAAGGGCAAAACCCTTTCCCAATGCTCTGTCTTCTTTCACGACAGGGAAGGAGGAACTTCAGGAACCTCTTCCCTTCCCTGTCACAGGCAGGCAGCAAAGGTCCAGTCCACCCACATACATTAAGCTAGTGCCTTGAGAAGAGAGGTGGGGCATTGCCCCCATTTGGTGGATGTTTAAGTTTCACCCAAATAGTCTGAGTTAGGGTCCAAAGCTGGCAAATATAACAAGCTACATGAAAGCAGAAAGATGAACCAGTCTGGTGAATCTTAAGCCCAGTGTGTGAAAACATTTCAGTACGCTTAGGGTGAACTAACTGGTTTCACCATATGAAAATTACAACACTTTACTGTATTCTTCCTCAATGATAGTGTTGCGTGAATCAGCACAAGTGCCAGGTTAAGCAAAGCTGGTGAACAAGATGCTAGTTTTACTTCATGAATAGTTTCTTCTGTTCAAATAGCTCCCATTGTATTTTTGAACTAAAACGGAAAAGGAACTCTGTCAGCAACTGAACCCAAAAACTGTGTCATTCTGTCCTGGCTGTATTAGTGCAAGAGACCAGATCTGCTGCAAAATCAAAACTAGGGCTGCTGATCATGCAACACATTCAGAGCAGCTAGATATTTTATGGGGTTTTTTGGTGCTTTGTTTCCTTTTTTTGGTTTGGTTTTTTTTTTGTGTGTGTTTGGGATTTTTTGTTATTGTTTTTAACCACATTATATTTACTGGACTTCACTCTTTTGTGGTCCTTTTAGCGGTCTTCAATCTTTTCATAAAACTAACTGTGCTCTGAGCAATGCTCATTTCTATGAGACGCTCAGATGCCCAGTTGAACAATGAAGTATTCGTTGTGGTCGGAACTCATCAGAGCCTGAATTAGCTTGTCTTCTCAGTTGATCCTCAGTGTTATCATGTCACCCTCAAGGCAGCTGGCAATAAATTTATAATAACATATCCTTTGAGACATTCTGATGCTTAAAGCAGTTTTAATGAATCATGGATGAAAGCAGTGTTTCCTTGCAAGAATATCATGCAGTCTTCACAGAGTGCACAGCTCCACTTAAGGAGCTGCAGAGATTCTACTGAAGTTTATTCCTGTGAATAAAACACAAAGGTGTCTGTAAAGTCACCTAAACCTTGCTTGTAACATGGTACAGGAAGAATTATTTGCATCCCTGTGACCCAAAGAAAATGGGAATGACCTAAGTAAATGTGAGGAGTGGCTAGTCTCAGCTAAAAAATGATGAGAATGATCAAACACTTCAAAAGGATCATGCAAAAAAAGTGGTGATAGGCAGAAAACTTTTGTCCTTATCCTTGCTATTTTATCAACTGTTATGCCTCACATTACCAGTATTTATGATTCCTCTCAAGAATTTAGTAAATTCCTACTTTACTTAAGCTTGATCATTTTAAAACTTGCTAAATACAAGCTGTAAAACCTTCCAAACTTTCAACCTTAACCTTTCACTGAACTATGACAATAAGTTCCATAAAACAACTATTTTGGCAGGGACAAAATACATTTTCTTAGAAAAAAACATTGTGAATTTGCTGCAATTCCAGCAAGGTGCATGTTGTTTCCAGCCTCTCCTAATACAAATGGAGGTTTCAAATCTACCTTGTTTATTCTAATCCTAATTTTGTATAATTTTATTTACTTAACTTCCTTATATAACAAATAATATCTACCTTCTAAATCTCTTAAGACAGTATTTCAATTTTTAATTATTTTCTGAATCACCTTTCTTTCTGCATTTTAGGGTATACAGGCCAGTATTTCAAACAAGAGTACACTACTGTGCAATGAAAGACATTAAGTTTTTTTATACTGAATTTTCTTTGCTAAGCTTAATATTTTGTTTCACCCTTATAACTACATTCACGTTGCAACTGTGAAAACCGGGAGAATACTTAAAAAAAAAATTATTATCTTTGCATAAATATGGGTCAAATCAAAACAGATACGTGGTTACTGATGCCAAAGGCATGCATATGTGGACAAGTCCAGCTTGCAAGCCAAGATCCACATATATATAGTATGCAGCAGTAGTTCTGCATACCTCCAGTGAGACACCTAATTTTTTAAAGCAGAACAAAACACCCAAACAAGCAGTCAGATAACCCTTCCCCTTTCCTATACACACATAATAAAATAATTTCTCCCAAAGCTGACGAGGTAAGAATGCTCCTTCTAGTTGACAAACACAGCAGGATTGAACCTATACCTGTTGCTATTTGTTACTCTCTCCTGATGGTTTTTAAACATTACATCTGTTCCTCACCTATATTTCATGTTGCATAAGCTCTTACTAACATCTTACAAAATAACACTGAGTATTCTGTGCTCTTCCTTTTCCCTTCAGATTTTCTTTCCAATCCCTCCTACAAGACTTCCCTTTATATCCTCACAGATGCAGAAGTGTCTCATCTAATCCCCTCTATAGCACTTCTCTTGCCTCATGACTCTGACCTATCCTCTGATCACTCAATTGCCCACTTTCACCCACTTAATTTCAGTTTAGTGACTTGTTCATTTCTGGCTCGTTCCTTTGCAAACACCAGCCTTATTTTCCAATAATAATAATTCCTTTTGCCTCCTCAGATGCTACTCTCTCTCTCATTTCTAAGTTTTCCCATATACCTTGGAGGTGGTGAGTAATCATATTTAACTTTAACCTTTTCATGTTAGAACTAGCTGTTTAAGAACTTTTTTTCAACAAAATGAAAAGAGCTGGGCATTTCTATGGGGTGACTCATTCCAAGATATGTGTAACAAATAAACAGGATGAATTCTCTGGAAATTACCATCTGCCCCCATTAGCTACAGACTGAGACCAGATCATCAGTTATAACTAGAAATCTGACTTTTACATGGCTCAAGTCAGGCAAAACAAGTCTCACTTTTAGTTTCCAGTTCTCCTTTTCTTCAATTACATGTACACTCCAGTTTGGGGTGGTGGTGGTGTGTCTCTTCATTCCACTACAGTGGAACCATTCCAGTGGCTACAGCCACTTGGGATTTCTCCAATGACATCTTTCCAGACAATGTTTAAAAACATCTTCATCATTTTTCACCCATCGGCTGATATTGGCATCATTACAACCATGCATTTTTTTTTTAGATCTCACCCTCCTTAGAACGTTGTAATCGTGTTCATCTTGTGTATTTCCCTAATAATTTCTTTTAAGATTCTCATTCCTCTTCCTACCAAATATAGTGTTCTTACAACTCTAGTTTCAAATTGCTGGAACATGACTGCAATCACTTACTCCTATAATCATGCTCCCACCTCTCTCTTTTTCCTCACATCTGCCTTATAATTGGATTCTGTAAGTTATACCCTTTTTATCCATTGAATACAGGTGAACTGGTAATGCTGCGTTATGACAACTGGAAGCTCTTTCTCTTATGCTGAAAATAACATTGCCTGCAGGGTACCACTCAGACTACTTCTGCAAAAATGATATTCTTAGATTCCTGCTTTGATCATATTGCCCTATCTTAGCCCTTCAGTGACTACCGAAGCATTATTACTTTCAGAGTCCTTCGTGTCCTGCCTTCCTTATGCACTCGTTTACAATGTTGTTCACAAAATGTTGTCCCCAATTATTAACCGGTGACAATAAACCCCACCACTGATTTGATAAATCTTAAGAAAAACATTTGGGTTTTCTCCTCCATGCTGTCCATGCCATAAATATCCACAAATTCCTTCATTGTTTCCCTTAGTTATCTTCCTTACTTTCTGTGATGCTACCAGAAAGCCAGATAATGGTTAACCTGCAAGTATGATGAGACTATCAAGCCCACAATGCTATCCTATAAACTACTTCTTACATTTTGATCCATTTGCCATATCGACCACTTATGTCCCACCAGTCCTGTGTTTTGTTGTTACTGTTGTGTCTCTGTATCTTTTAATGTTTACATAATATTTCACGCAGTACAGTCTAATTCTGTAAGCAATGATTCCATGCATTAGAGTACGACCAATAATAAATAATAATACTAACCTTGACTGAATTGAGGTAAACCAGGACATTACCAAACTGTCTAAGAAGAAAGAAGCAGGAGGACATGCACTGTCTCCCTGGAACGGTATCTAAAATTCAAGAGGGAAATGTAGATTTGTAGAATTTAAAAATCACGTGGTGTTGGAAATCACTGCCAAGATTGCTGGCAACTATCAAAGCAGCTAATGTCTAAAAATAGTGTAACTTGCCTTTTCAGGCAAAGGACCACACTAGAAGCTAGCAAAACTATTAGATCATCTTGTCGTATTTTTCTACAGCCTACAAAAACCATTGCAAGACTGTATTTAACAGCAAATTCTAAATAGACAGATTCTATAAGTAACAGGTCTTTTCCATTACACAATTTATGTAGCATAATTTTACTGTGAACTATTCTTACTTGTAGGAAGTAAGAGTAGGAAATAAGGAAGTACTCTTATCTTACCCTTTATACAAAGCCTGAGTTTGTTGTTCTAGCCTCATGAGCCTTTTTTCTTTATAATTACCATTTTCAGTTATCCTGGATAAAGAAGCCCTACATATTTTAATTTTGGTTCCAGTAAGAGAGTCAACTTGATACACTGAAAATATTGTTATAAAACATTTTAATACATGCACAGGAAAAATACTCAGTGATAAAATACAGTATGAAAATTAATTTCAATGCGTGTGAGAGTACCACATTGCTCACAAGTGGTAAAGCCATAAATAGTCATATCAGTTCAAACAAGTGTCAGTAAATTTTGCTACCATCTATGTTATCATAAACCTTGCTGCTATCACACTATGCTGTCATCCACTCTGAAATTGCAAGCTGTGTTACTGAAAAACTATTTCAAAGCTTTTTTAGAGATTCTGAAGTAGAGCGTACTAGGACTAATTTTTGCTAGATCCAACCAGGAGAGATTGACTAGAGATGGATGAACCCAAGTAGCAGCTGGGAAGGCATAAATTCAAGTGATGTCAAATCACTACTGTTTCACTACATCAAATGATCATTTGGGAACTCTGTGCAGTTTGGTAAGGTGACAGGAGATAAGATCCTAAGGCTACCAACAGCCCTGAATTAATCTGCTCCTGTAGCTTAGCCTCCATCAGCCTATCCACACCAGCAAATTAAAAGATTCTTTCTGTATAAAGAAATTTCACGTATTTGAAGACCAGTATTTTGACACAAAATACAGCATTCCATTGGAAAATTGTGCATTCTCCTTTAAGTAAGGTAGAGCAGTAGTTATTCCTCAAAAACACTATATAAGGTCTCAAAATATATTTCAAAGGAAAGCAGAATATTGTGAACTTTTATCTTTTAGCACTAGGACATACTGAGGTTGGATGTCCTATCATTTCCACATAGAGACGAACTATCCTGATCTATGTCTGAACCACATCAGAATATTATTTGGTTATTTCTGAAGTGTTGACTTGGGAGCAGAAACCGGCCTGTTTAGTCATCTATCCATTTTTACAAGCAGGCGTACTTACCATGGCACATATATATCCTGACAGGACAATAACAAACAGTTTTCTTGTGTTCCTACCCTCTTTTTTTTTTTTTTTCCTTGCAGTAAGAATGCAGGTACCTCAAAAGTGCTTCTTTTCTCTCACATTCACTTGATGAAGTTAATAAACTCATAGCAATTTATTTCAAACAACATTTAAAAAATGCAAATAAACATGCAAAGAAGACTTAAAATTGATAATACTGAATTTGCAGTAAAAATGAATAATAGCGACAAAATATTAGAACCACACTTTTCCCATATATGATTGGAGAGTTTAAGTTTCAGTATTTATTCTTATGTCCACATTTTGGCAAAAAAATAAAATTGTTATCCCATCTTCCGTATTCTTTTAGTGGAAGATTTCATTAAAACAAATAAAAACAAAACAAGCAAAACATCTCATAGAACTCAGCAATGAATAATACTAGTGGTAGGAAAATGAGAGTTTTATAGTTCTAATTCATCCCATGTGACTCACGCAGGAAGAGGATAAAGTTCTAATTTTGAAAAATGACTTAGGATGACCTAAGAATACCTCAAAGGAAAGACTGCACAAAGTCCAGAAGAAATGTTTCATTCCTCTCACCCAACACCAGATACATCTGATGTGGTCCTAAAAGAGGAGCACTGAAAATGAAAGGGGTGCTTTTCTCCATCATTCTTGCAGTGTTTTTAGCGTAGTTTGTGAGACTTATGTCAAGCACCAAAAATACTGCATTTAATGGAAATGTTAATGTTCATTTACTTTCACTAATGTTTCTCTTGCCCCATTTCCTCCTTAACTTATCTCAGATGTTTGACGTTTTTAATTTTCCACCCAGTTGAGACCTTGGGAGAAAAACATGAGAATTAACTATAAAAATCTAGTTATATCCTCCTTTGTAATGCCAGTTCCATTTCATGTCAGTGGGATTAAGAATTTTTATTAAGCTTAAAAAAAATCCAGTATACAAAGCTGCTGTTCTGGGTGTTATTTATTGCTGCTAGAGGGTGAATGTTAACTCCTACACTTTAAGTGCTGCCTGTTTTGTTTTGTGTGTCCTTAGTCCTCTTAAAGTACATAATTTCTAACATGAGATGAAATGTGTATGTGTTTTGGACTTTCACATAAACTCTCTTTGTTCTATGTTCCTTGAACCTGCAAGTCAGACATCTAATTAAAAATAGCAAAGTCTTAATTGATGACTCCAAATGACTTTACAAATACATTACACTGTATTCTTCTTAAAACGTCTGTTGATGCTTTTTTCTTAATTTTCTACAGTTAACAAGTTCCTACTTTTAACAAGAAGTCAGAAAGATAGAACTTCGTTTTGAAAAAACATTCCAAAACTTAATTTCAATTGACTAATTTTTGATAATCCACATTAAAATCAGGAGCCTTGTAGACCCAGTCATGAGCAAAGACACAGCATAGGATTTCCTTACTCTAGTGAGCACAACCTACTTTTGTATTATAAATCTGCAAAGCAGCTAAGTAACTTGATAAAGATCTTAGACAATCTAGTGGTACAAGCTCCTTGCAAGGACTGGCCCAGTGGGAAGTGCTGAAGCATGACCGACATGCTTGAATAGCACAGCTGGCTACTTAGCAAAATCCCAAGTACAAACAACAAGAATTCACTTCTCCATTCTAATCAAGCAAAACAAAGAAAGCGGATCAAAAATTGACCACAAATACACACCGTAGTGGCTACTATGCTAAATTACCTAAGAACATAAAAAGGATCATAATGGTTCCACTGTCTATCTGATTCAGAAGCTTGCTGAGTAAGAATATACAGCTATAGAAAGAATATATTCTGATTTCACACACAATACATGCTGTGGTATGTAATGCCACTTCCTTCGAAGCTTCTTCCAGTTTCCAACAATCTGCACTGAAGAAATTTGTGTTAAAGAGCCAATGGACTTTGCTTCTACAGATTTCTTTATACCTTCTGATTCTCACAAGATTCTATGTCAAATAAGTTGTGTTATGTGAAAAAGTAATTCATGGTGTTTCTTTTAATTGTCTTGCGTGATGATTTATGTCAATGCTTCTTGTTTTTTGGCATGGTACGGTAACTAAATCTTCTCTATTCCTCTTCTCCTTGTCATTTATGATGTTCTGTATCATGAACATAATGAACTCAATCATCATTTTCCAGGCCACATATCCTCCTATATTTAATCTTTCCTTGCTCAAGAAGCTATTCCTATTCTCTGATCATTCTTGGTGTCTTTATTGTACCCTTTCTTGACCTACCATTTCCCTTTTGAAATATAAGAACCAGAACTGCAGACAGTATTCAAGAATGGGAACCATATCTGTATACAATGACACAGTAATTATTTTTGTGTTTTTCTCTCTTTGCTCATCAATTCCTAAGATTCTCTTTAACCTTTATGATAATTTTGCAAATATAGTTTAAGGGTTTTTTTTCCCCCCTATGTACTACTTTCCATTTATCAAAGCTATATTTAATTTGCATATTACTACCCAGCCTGATTTATTCTTCCACAGCTTTCATCATTGTGGAAGCTTTCATTTTTCCTACTATGGGTAATTTTGTACCATTAGCAAACCTAGTCATGTCATTATTTGTCTCCTATAGCTCGTTAATTATGAATACAAACTCTTTCTTTAAAGAAACAAAAGGTTTTTCAAGTGTTCAAATCAGGTGCATTTTATCCTTTTCACTGCTACTTCACTGAAAATGTTCTGTTAGAAATTAAAAAGATTAGTATGTAGTGTCCCTTCTTGAAATTAGTACTGTAGAATTTTTGAGGTATTTGCTAACACTTGAATTTTGAATTTTATTATACCCAGATCACTGTAACAGAATTGGATTTTGATTTAAAAATTTAAAATCAGATTCTATGTAATCACTGGTCTAGAGTCATGTGTTCACTTGTGTGCTCTCTAAGAAAGATGAAAACCTAGCATTTAAAAATTTATTCTCTGTATCATGCCGTGTTATTCCATTTACTAGGTCAATATGGGCAGAATAGAAGTCTCCAACTATTATTTAATTACCTTTCTATATAAAATCTCTAACCTCTTTAATATGCCAGTCACTGTTCCCATTCAGGCTGGCTGGTGAATAATTTAGCCTCAATACGATGAATACCCCATCTGAGCATGTAATTTAAAATAATTTTATGTTACTCACTGATAAAGAAAATATATTTACTTTATTTTGAGAGAAGGTTTCTATAATGTTTAGGACCATTTTTCCACTGGCATAATCTATTTAGTAATGCCCCATTGTAAATTAAATAGGAACAACATTCTACATGTTGCCTTCCTCCTATCACAGTAAGAAAATACTTTAGGTTTATAGCTTCTTCTTCTAAAACCAGGTGTTTCACTTCATTCATTTTCTTGTAAAACATCTAATATTTGTATAAAAACACTTATATATTTGGTCTTCATGCATTTGCTTTTTGATATATCTTATCTAAATTGAACCGTTTGCCTCTGCTACTTCCTATCTAGTTTTTGACCTCCACCTGTCCTTCATTTGAAGATATAAAAAACACCTCACACTATTTTGCCTTTAAAGGAGGATCTACCTTGAACTGTATGCTCTTCTGTATGTTAGCTTTCTGCCACAAGTTTTAAAAATATGACAAAGCAGTTTTTAGACAGAAGTACTAAGAATGTAAGATACTCACAGTACTAATGTTCCTTCCCATAGGCTCTTTTTTTTTTCAGTTAACCCACCTTCCTAATTGGACTGCCTTTCTGCTCCACTTACATCTCCCCCTCTCCCACCCCAACCATACCTCAAGTTACTGCCTCTCTATCTTGCTTTGCAGGTGGGTTTTAAAATAGTTCACAGTAAAATGAAGACTTTTAGCTTCCTAACAATTTCAGTTTTGGCTTTGGGCTGTATCTTCACCATATATCTTTCCAGGCTATCTTTTCTCAGACTACCTCTGTACGATTTTTATCCACGTATGCTATGGTAACTCATCACACCTGAATGTGGGCATTAAGAGGTCTACCACCATTGTATCAGTGACTTTACTGGCATCACAAACCCATTTACCTATATGCCCACTAACAGAGCCCTCCACTACTACAGCTCACATTGCTCCTTTCTGTTCGCTGGCATCCCAGCTCCAAAGGAATAGCCTCAATATGAATGGAAAGCATCTGAGAAACCTCATCTATGGAACCACTTCCAGCCTTCCAACATGAAGCTCTCTGCTGCACAATCTCAGCAGTACAAGGGCTGCAAGGGGAGCAGAATGGCTGAACTGTATTTCTGAAAGTTTCATCAGTGCTGCTGCTGTGTCTCTGGAGCTCCTTCTCTTTAGTCACTATGGACACAAGGAGACAGCATTCTGTCTCTGAGGACCATGAGTTGTCTGCATCATAAACATGCATAAATCACTCACCTAAAGAAATAGTTCTAGTGACAACACCTACACCAGAAACTGGGAATTCAGTCATTGCAGTTGAATTTCTGTGTTCCAACTACTGGCTTCTTTGATTTGGGATTTTTGGTTTCACCTTGGTAAGGTGAAGGGAAGACAAGGTCTTGTTTTGGTTTATTACTGAATAAGTAAAAAAAAAAATAAATTGAAAAGATACTGATTTTTTTTTTGATTCAACCAAGGAGTTAATTCCAGAGCCTCCATTTCTCTCTGTTGCCAAATTCCTCTTTATGTTTTTACCACCCTCAGTTCCAGGGTACGCTTTGTGCTAGGACTCTGCATACTCAATAGGCTTTCTTTCGCAGTCCTAGATTTGTACCTGTGAGGTTTCAGCCACATGGTTTATCTAATTAGGCAGTTGTCTCAGTAACAGGGATTACTGGCCAAAGACAACCTGCCACGGTGTCTATTGGTGAAGATGAGCAGTTTGCAATATAGCCTCTTTTCCAGCCAAATTCATATAATGAAGTTTAGAATCACTTGAGCCTTCTAGTTTAAACTTGCAAATGTGTTTTAGACTATAAATTAGACTTTCTGCTACTCGTACTATAGCTACAAAATGCCTAGCAGTAGTCATTTTAACAGTCAGCAGTTAGACAAAAACACAATGGTATATATTTGGATATTGTAAGAAGGATTACGTAATGGAGAAAGAACATTTCAAACATACCACATTCGCTGGCTGATTCACCCACCAGCTGGAAGAACTGCTGAGCAATTTTCAGATGATCTCTCTGGGAGAAAAAAAAACAAAAATCCAACATGAGTTCCAGACTTGATGCTACAACACACAGTGAAAATACACGCTGAGGAACAGATGAGGAGTAACTAACAGACAAACCAGGGCTGAAGCGAAAATGGAAAAGGTAAATGTGCCAGTGTACGTGCCTAGATACACAAGAACACTGTAGAAAGCAAACAGTTTTTTTGGAAGCAGGACAGAGAAGCCACATTCAGCTTGATTTATTGTCAGGACTAGCAACAGAGATTTGTATTCCATTCATTCTGGACGGAGTACTGTACGAAAGAAGATAAAGAGACTCAGAGATCCTGTAATCTAAATGAGAAATGACTGCCTCTTTCACTCCATTTCCATCTCCACAGATCTGTTCACATTTTACGGTTGGAGAAGCTGGAGAAGCCCTGGATTCACTCACCGAGCCTATTTCTTGTCCAAATGCTGCATTTACCACTCCTTTGAGGATGTACTCCTGAAAAAAACAATGTTAAAGGCATCAGAGAAGACAGGGTGAAGATTTCAGGAGAAATGTAATAGCCTATGTGTACATTAATTTCTTTGGAAATTGAACTCTATCCCAATTAAATGTAATAGATATCTGGTTACTATGATAGTGTTTCAGCATGATATTACAGATTTATACCCCCAAAATCCATTCTACTTGCTAGCTAGTCATGTCTGCTAAATATGTGGGTTGCAAAGGGGTAGTGTGTTTTCTGTTAAGTCCCACAGTCAAAGATGATGCACCAGAAGGAACACCATAACATACTATCCTGCCTTCTTCATATGACCAATAATCAAGTGCAATATCATTTTATTAATGCATGGATCCCACTGCAAGTATGCACATTGGTTAACCATAACTACTAATATCCTTCCTCGAAAATACACAGTGTTTCTCATCAGGACAAAAACATCAAGAGCTCTGTGCTCACGTTACTCTATCAAAATGAGGAATAGGAGTGGAGTACCCTGTGCTCTCTGCTATGAAATACAACTATAGTTTAATTCTTCTCTCAGCAAGATTTTCTCAGCACATAATAGACTCATTTGTCTTATTCCAGTCTTACAATTAAGAGCTAGAGCTATAAGCCTCTTTTAGTAGATACTCCTGATAAACCTGGACAGCCCTGTCACTGATGTAAACACAGAAAGAGGACATCTACACAGACCAACAATGGAGCGAAAGGAAACAACCTGAGGGTACTAGTCAGCATGCTAAATAATCACTTTAGCATACCAGTTCTCTTATAGATGCCAAAATACTATCCTATATATGTCATTAGAAAGAAGAAAATTAAGAAGAACTAAAAGAAGATATAGAAGTAGTTTTGCAAGGCTTAGCAGGGAGTTCCTTTCAAGTAGAAGTGAGAAAACTGGAAAAGAAGCACAAAGATTCTCACTTCAAAATGTTATCAAGAATGGTATCATGCTATCTGTATTAGCCACATATATAGGGAAAACTGAGGCTGAAGGATCAACAGCTGTAGAAAACTGTTCAAGTAAGTCTTCCTGTAATGAAAAACACAAGGAGAAGTAAAAAGCCACAGCAGAAGACACTCCTCAGCACAGAATCACCAGATCTGTGTTCTTGAGGTTTTCCTTTCCCTCCCTCCATCTAATCCTCACACAGACTCATGAAAGGTCCCTTTCATGCCCTGTTATGTGACCTTTGGAAAATAAACTGCAAAGAGGAATAAATCAGAGACTACAGATGTTGGAACAGCCACAAAAGAAAATTACAGTAGCAGCCAAGGGACACTGCATTTTTCACTTATTGCAGCCAAAGTGAGAGGGGATTCAAAAAGACCTATTATTTAAACTGCTTAATCTAATCTAGCTCATTTTTATTGAAACGGCTTCAGGAAAAGCCACACAAGCATCTGAGCTAGCAGATTTGAGGAATGGTAACCATCACCAGGCAGATGTGACAAGTAACTGTAGTTGGAAGAGGGCTTTTATCTATGCACTAATGGTTGGCTCCCCAGAAGCAAGTCTGCATGCAATAGAGCTGTATTCTTCGTTGACTCCAAGTGGTACAGCAATAAACATGCTAAGTACTCATATATGCACATATATAATACTTTATGCATGCACATTAAGTCTATTGTTGATAAAAGGATGGAAAACACAAAAGTTTTAAGAGTGGGAATGGGGCATGCTGTCGTCAGGATATCAGTTTTGTATGTGGCAGATTTCATATCAATTTACAACCTCTTTTTTTTATGTACCATGACATCCGTTTCCAATTACCTGTGGAGCTGTAGGTTCCAGGTCCTTAATCAGGTTATAGGCCTCCTGCACATCATCTGAAATACCAGACGTTAGAATCCATGACAACCCATAGCACACCGTATTACAACAAGTCACTCATCCTCTACAACATTCCCCAATAGTCATAGACTAAGAAATAAAGCATTTTGACAGGTGGAAAAAGGTAACAATAAATCATTGTGAATTTATATCACAATGGTGATGGTTTTCTAGAACTCAAATAACAAACATGAAGTGAGTAATAGCTTCTTTATTACTACAATTTTCCTAGTAGAGATGACTTGGCCCCCTTGGTTCATAATCCAGTGGCTGCATTCTCAACAGTACAAGGTCAAGACAATAAATCCATCATTTACCTGTCTTTTCTCATATTTATTTATCCCTCAAGGAGGAAAAAGTGACATGATTCTGAAGGGAAACTTCATCTTTTCCTTATCAATATTTCAAAATCTGTGCAGCAGCTCTTACCTGATCTAATTCTAACAAACAAAAAGCACTACTGGTACAGAAGTTCAAATATGAAGTTTGAAGTCAATAAACAACTTCCTTCCTGCTCATGAAATAAGTAAGATTAAAAGATCCTAAATTTTACCTAAATCCAAAAAAAAATATGTTGGCACTACAGACAGCTTTGTAAACCCACCCAGCAAAGATGCCCTTTTTACTGGCAAAATTGTATTAATACAGCATTATATCAGCTGCCCAGGTGAACAAGCCTTATCAAACAAAACTTTGTTTTTGCTAGTACATACCATCCATACAGTTGTGGGGATAGCACTCCAGGGTGACCCTAAGGTAATATACATTGGTGCTGCCAGGCTTCCATCCAAACCCTCTGCTTTCCTACTCCTTCTGTTGAGCAGTCATGTAATAAGCTAGCACAAGGTACTAGACTAGCCAGAAGTCATGACTTTTGTTTTTTTTTTGTTTTTAATTGGAATAGTTTTTTTGTTATTTTTGGCCAGCTCAGCTCACCAACAACTAAAGAAAAATAAAAAAAGACAGCCGCCTTTATTTTCATCAGTGTAGACCATCAACACAGAACTATGCTCTTCAGGCTCCAACAGAAGCCTCTAGCAAATCTGACTGGAGCAGATTACTACTAGACACCTGGCCCCAAATCCTACTAAAAGTTGCTACCTTAAAGAGCTGAAAAGCATGGGATGCATGTTTGTGCTTCAGTCACTCATGTTCAGAGCATGTCTTAACACAACCTATCTTTATCAGAGGCCTTGTAAGTTTTGGAGACACAGTTGTAGTCAGTAGAAGTAACAATTTCTCACATTCTTAACTGATGCCACACTGGTAAGACTTTAAAATGGAAATTTAACCTAACCAGGAAAGATGTTTTAATCCTAATTCCCCTTGGCATCCTTTGTCAGTATGCAAGTCATTTATATACCACAGTGATGAACAGAATCCAACTAATGAAAATTACTGCAAAGTTGACAGCAAATGAGTAAAAAAACCTGATTTTTAAGTGGTGCAGAAGATGTACTTCGCTTCTGTGTAAGTAGAACTTAATCTGAAACATATATTATTAACAATATTATCAGGCAAGATAATTGATAATAATTCCAAAATTACCTCTAGTGATATAGGCAACAACAGCACTGGACAGAAAGGTGTCTGGGAATAGCAGGCACCAGTGCCAAAGTGCACGGACTAACCCAATATACGACTGGTAGTATGGATAAGAGGATAGCATACACAAACCATTCTATGATAGTAATGGATGCTGTATATTGTGACTTTAGCAAGGTCTTTGACATGGTCTCTTATATTTTTGTCCTAGCCAAACTTGAGAGATAGGACTGGCTAAGTAAGATAAGGGGATGGAAAACTGTCTGGACTTCCAAAGGGCGGTGATCAGTTGTACAAAATCCAACTGGTGGCTCATTATTAATCAAATCCTCCACGGATTGATACTGTTGAATGTTTTATATTAACAACCCAGATGATAGGATAGTGAGTACTCTCAGCAAGTTTGCAGAGAAAACTTCTAGATATTCAGAAGAAGCTCATAAGAGGCTGAAAAAAAACGGGCTGAAAGAAATGTCATGAAGTTCAATGGAGGCAAATGCAAGTCCTGCATCTTGCTCAGTTTGAAACAATTCTAAGTGACAACACAGGTGGGGGTGCTCACTGTCTAAAAGGCAACCTGGAGGTCCTGTCAGCACACTCTTGCAGCAAAGGAGGGCGAACTGCACACTGGATCATATTAGTGAGAACGTAGCCATTATGGCAAGAGAGGGATTCTTCTCTATTTGGCACTTGTGAAATTGCACCTGGAGTACTGTGTCTGGTTTTAGGATCCTTGAGAGAACTGTATTTGCTTAGCTTTCAGGGAAGGCTCAAGGGAGATTTTATTACTGTCTACAACGAACTAATGGCAGGGTGCAGAGAAGATGGAGACAGATTCCATAGAGTGATATGAAAGGCAGTGGATATAAGGTAGAACAGAGGAAGTTTTGACTAGATACGCATCTGGACAAGGCCCTCAGTCACGTGATTTAATTGGACCTGCCTTGAATAAAATGTGCTAGAGATTTCCAGAGGTCCCTTCTCAGTAATAAGATTCTGTTATTTACCTAGAATGCTACAAATTTTTAAAATACAAGGCAGGTGATAATGTACTTTTATTAATATGCAATGATGACCATTTGAATTTACTTGAGAATGCAATTTACAACCATGATGTAACATAAGTAACCTCTATGACAATTAATAACTGTATTGTCATTCTCTAGTAGCAAATAAAACAATAAGGATATAATTGGCATATTTTGTAAAGACAGATGTTTGCAGTTTAGCAAAATGTCAGATGGATATCAATGCCCAGAAAAGATTAGAAGTTTGCAAAATATGGTTACTTGTATATTTTAAGGTAGTTAAAGTAAGCATAGAAAAAGCCTAGTTTGGCTTTTGCAATTATGTACCTAGTAATGTGCTTAGTAGTACACCTTTGTATTAATCAGAAACAGGTTCTCATCATTAATAATAGGATAACTCTGTCTAGAACAAAGGCCATAGAAAGAATAATGAGTTGGCCAACCAATGAGCCAGGAAGAAATGTTGAAACTGGGGGAAGGGTAATTCTGGCAGGGGGAGATCGGAACCACCGACTCATGTGGACCACCAACCCCAGTTATACCAGCTCCTCAAAAGAACAAGGAAATTAAAAGCTAAGGAATTGGGCAGAGCATGCGTGCTGACTTACATAGCAAGGATACTTTAACCAACCACATAGGTGAATAACAACGCATATGTATTAGATGAATATAATTAAAACTTTGTATATAAAAAACTGGTGGTTTAGGATGCTGGCATGCTAGCTTTGACCCAGCACGCATGATTGTGCTCTCATAAGAATAAAGAACATACCTACACCCTGTATGTGTGATTGGCAGTTGCGTATTGAGTGATGGACCCAGTTTGGGGAAAACATAATGAGATTCTATTGCACGGTATTAGCCACAATAAGGATTTCTATAACTGCTGATAGTCATCAGTAGTAGGATATTCTAAAATTTGTCACAGTTTGAGATGAAGTGAAATGATAAGGAAGTGTTTCAATTGCACATACCGACAAAAGCAGCACTCCTGGATACTGCTGAGCACCAAAGAGAACTTACGCCAACTACAAAGATTAAATCTCACCAACCTTGTTGATTACCAATCATAAACATGTTACTTGGAATCAGTACCTGAAATTGCAAGTTAATCATACTATAAAGAGCTCACAGAGCTTCAATGTACTGTGTTTATGTATGTTCAGATTCACTGATTAACTTACTGCAAAGCAAATAATATAAAGCTGATGTGACTTCTGCCGTCAGAGTATCTTCCCTGTTTTCCTGGTAATTTTTCAACATTTTGGCAAAAAAAAAATGCAGATATGGACTTTATTTATTTAAAAAGTAAGAAAATACATTTTCCTGCTTTCAGATGCTCTGGTCATCTAAACTTACTTTGTCACCTTTCAAAGGTGTCACCTTTTTAAGGTGACAAAATACAAGGCTTATAAGGAAACAGTGGATGGAAAAGCAATCATCACATCACCTTGTATTAGATGGCTCCAGTTAACACATACTCATCACTCAGCAAGTCAACCCACTCTTGAATAAAGGTAGACAAGGTAAGAATAGGAATGGCTCTGAAGATGGACTCAGATAAAATTCAAAGGATGCAGTCAACTAAGAAGATAAACAAGTAGAAAATCCCTTCCAACTGATTCTGGCTACCTACCTGCATTCCTTAAGTGTTGTAAAGTAGATTTGGAATGAAATGTCTTGTCCACAAACTGTAGCCTTGTTCACAGTCACTTTGGCTCATAGCCTGTTTGTGCCACATTTACAGAACTAGTCTTCCTTGTCTTCACAGGACATAGGCCTACCATTCTCACATATTCAAGTAGAGGAGAAGTCCTCTCACTATAAACTTAGAAACACCACCATCCCTAAAGTAATTTCCCACAACCCAAGAACCTTCGATACTCTGCTGAAGTAGATTTATTTGATTGCACACAATTAAAGCCCTTCTCTGCAAGCCACAGGAACTCTTACATCACTATTTTCCAGAGGCAAATAAAATAAAATAAATTACATTCTACTGCAAAGACAAAAAAAAACATTTCATTGAATAATCAGTTGAGATAAGATGAATGAATGTCATCCCTGAAGCTAGGGAAGTGTCAGAGGAAGGTGTACTTACCTTGCCGCAGATAGTAAATCACAAGATTCAGTCTTGCCTCAGGAATAACATCAACCAGAGGAGGCAGGACCTGCAAAGCCCCTTCTCCTCCACGGAACACCACCTGCAGAGAAAAGCAGCATGTTGATAAATGTGTATGAAAATCTTGTCTATGATCTCTTAATTCAAGGAAATTAATCCTTAAATTCCTACATTAACAGTAGGAAAAGGTCAGTGGTACTGGCATTAGCATAATCTCCACTTTAATATAGCTATAGAATTACAACGTGTGACAATCTTTATACTGAAGAATACGAAGTACTTAATCCATCAGTAAAGATTAACTTATTCCAGCTTTTAGAAGCTCAAAGCAGTGACACATTATATATCAAAGATTTAAAAAATAATACGGTCTGAGATAAAAGTGAGGGGAACACATACAGAATGACAATTTGCTTACGATGTATTCATATGAAAAAAACCAGGCTAACAACTCTACACTTACTTAGAACACCACAAGATCCTAAAGTGATCAGGAGCAGTCAATTCTTTATACTTCAGTTTCACAGTTCCTTCAACAAAATCTACCATACTTATTCTATAAACCACTTGATATCAATGCCCAGAAAATATTAGAAGTTTGGAAGATATGATTATTTGTATATTGGAAAATATGGTTACTTGTATATTTTAAGGTAGTTAAAGTAAGCATAGAAAAAGCCTAGTTTGGCTTTTGCAATTATGTACCTAGTAATGTGCTTAGTAGTACACCTTTGTGTTAATCAGAAACAGATTCTCATCATTAATAATAGGATAACTCTGTCTAGAACAAAGGCTATAGAAAGAATAATGAGTTGGCCAACCAATGAGCCAGGAAGAACTGTTGAAAATTGCCAAACCTAAGTGAAACTAGGGGAAAGGTAATTCTGGCAGGGGGAGATCGGAACCACCGACTCATGTGGACCACCAACCCCAGTTATACCAGCTCCTCAAAAGAACAAGGAAATTAAAAGCTAAGGAATTGGGCAGAGCATGCGTGCTGACTTACATAGCAAGGATACTTTAACCAACCACATAGGTGAATAACAATGCATATGTATTAGATGAATATAATTAAAACTTTGTATATAAAAAAACTGGTGTTTTAGGATGTTGGTGTGCTGGTTTTGACCCAGCACGCATGATTGTGCTCTCATAAGAATAAAGAACATACCTACACCCTGTATGTGTGATTGGCAGTTGCGTATTGAGTGATGGACTTAGTTTTGGGAAAACACACTGGCAGAAAGACCAACATTCAAAATAAAGAAACTTTTGAAAGTCCAATTTGAAAGCAGTTTTAACTGCTTGGGGAAAAATGTCGTAGCTTGTGACTGCTCTTGAAAAATGACAAAGCAATCAACTGCCCATCACTAAATAAGAGCAATCTACTATTACTGGTTGTTCAGAAAAGTAGTAATACCTCTGCAGAGAAAATTAATAGGTGATTAGTGACTATTTTACTGCAGAACACACAAGTATTTTGGCTTTGATCAGCATCTTTTCCCCTAGAATTCCTTGTTAAGTAATTTTTTGATGAAGACCATTTACCCAGAATTATCTTAATTCGACTTACGTTGTTGTCCTACAAAATAAGAGCTCAAGGTCATACATTCCAACTTGTTTCTAAAGTGTCCTTATTGACTGAGCTCCACAAAAGACCTCGCAAAGGTATTTTTACAGGATATAAATTATTTTAATATGCCTTCGTGGTTAAAAGCAACAGCATTATTATGTTCTTGACACAGTCTCAAACTGATAATGAAAAATTCCAGGGGAAAACAACACCATACAGTTGGTGGCACATTGAATATACAGATAGAATTTCTGGAATGAGACTTATATGGCAACAGAGATTCAACTGGGTCTGCAATTCCCAAATGATTCCATTTTATTTATCAAGAAAAGCTTTATAAATAACTATAGTTCATGTACATCCAAGGAATACATTACTCACCAGATTGTGCTTAATGAGCTCCTTGCCAAACTCAAAAGATGACGAGGCACTGTCTGTCAAGTTCTTGAGCTCTGCCTGGAATTACATACACTCCAAAATTTTAACATGAAAACAAAAAAGCACACAAGCATAAATGGAACTTCATACAAACCCCAAAGCTGATAGAAAGACACTTCCAGCAGGGCTGGGTCACTGGAAGTTTTCTGCCTTCCCACTTCTACGTGATGATTTTAGGAACTACATAATACATATAGGCACAAGGTCAAAAGTGGGCTGGGAAAACAGTAAGACCACGGTGCACACATGGGGACAGATGGCTTAATACCAGTGAAACTGAAACGGGCGACATTATTAAGAGAAGGACACAATGACAAGATAAAGGCCATTATCAACATTACAGACAAATAACAAAGAAAAGAAACCTGAATGGAATCTTGATCTAAAATAAAGGTGAACTGAAGGGCTATCCAATAGATACCTCAGCAGCCTTCCCGTTGTAAAGTCGGAAATGATTACAAGCCTTAAGGTTAAGTGCAATGGTGCTGTCAGGAACTTGCTGAAGATAAACAGCTAGCACTTCCTGTGATACATCATAGTAATCCAGTTTGTAATAGCATAGGGCCACATATACATTCAGAGCCAGGTATTCCCTGCAGAAAAGAGGATTAAAGAGAACATTTAAATCCCACTAGATAGTTATACTATAGAACATTAAAATCAGTGATAAAGCTCTCATATGTCTATATATCTTTTACAAGCATATTAAAACCGGGGTTTCTGAGAAATACTTAGAGCTTTTAGAGGTCTAGTTTGTGAGCTAAGACTGCACAGATCCAGATTCATGTTATTTTTTTTCAATGGCAGCTGCTGCAGCTTTAAAGAATCACTTAAAACACTTGGTCTGCAAATCTGGGAAACAGTGAGAACTTCACACTAAGGAAGTACACAGAATATCAGCACTGTATTTGGCCTGGCAGAATAGGATTTTCTATGGAGTATATGCAAGGTTATTTAATATGCACATAAAACCTTGAAAATATTTTAATGGATCTTGTTATCTTACATCAAGTACAATTATTTCAAAAAATCCTTGCCATTACAAGCTATCAAGCCAGAAGAGCTAGATGTAGAAATAAGACAGGCATTTGTGGAATAGTAAGTGAAAGGATAACTGTTGTGAAGGTTACTCATGTAGCTTTGAGTGATTGCTTCTACAGGACTTGGAAGTTAAAATCTGTTCCCCAAGCATTATTTAACACCACACACACACACACATTATAAAGGACTTTTCTGAAGCATCCAATAAGAGCTACTGCCAAAAGACAGCTCTGTATCCTGGGATGGCAGTTTCTATTTTGTTAAACAATACTTCCATCTACTCAAGAATTCAATTTGTTCCTTGTTAAATTCAGAACTGAGAACTTACAGAATAGGATAGGAAAAACAATCAGCAAGTGTCATAGCAGGATAAATAGAAATGGAAAGAACTTCAGAATTAAGGAAGTGCAAGGAAAAAAAAAGTAAGAACTGAACCCTTCTTAGAAAGGCTAAGAGGTGAAGAAGTCAATAATCACAAGCAAGGATCACTAGGCTAGCCCCTAGAGGGGAAAAAAAGAAAAAGAAAAAGCAGGCACATAACCCTGTTTATCATTTTAGAAGATATGAGTAACCAAAAAACAATCTCAGAAAATCAATTACACAAAAATATCACCAAAAGAAAGCAACAGGGAGAAGACTTGTTTTTAAACATGTATTTTTCAGTAACGCTTTGCAATTCAAAAAAATAGAAGGGGTTGCAACTTGTGCATGTTTTGCGGTGGAAAAGGGACATAGTAATTGGGGAAAATTCCTACTTTCAGAAACCAAGCTTCTAAATGGAATTCAAATATCAACAGTATGAGAGGCGCTGCAATAAGGTTTAGAGATGCCCACCGATTATCAAGAAGAATGCGTTTGTAGATATCAATAGCTTCTTGGTAGTGGGACCGCATGTAGTGGATAGATGCCAAGCTAAGCTGATCTTCTGTAATGTCTTGCAGATTCTGGTGAGAGCTCATCAGTTTCTTCTCATCATCGAACTAAAAAAAATGTGACACATTCTTAAAAGAGCTCAGTGAGAAAAATGTTTTAATTAGCTGGATTAGTTTTATCCTTGCTGGCAAACAGCAGGTGATTCATATTAAACATCTGGAAAAACTCTGTTACTTTAAAGTTAATTTGACCAGTGGAGAAAGCTAAACATTAAAGAGGTAGACCAGTTGAAACTAGATAAATGCGAAGCTAAAACTAACTACACATTTTCCTTTAAGGTGTGATTTAGACATAATTACATGTCACATGTCTTGATGGAAGGGAAAAAGCTGAATTAATTATTTCACAGACAGAATTTTGCAACACAAGATTTGACTGTTATTAGTCGAGCCAGCAGAAAGAAATTTTGCTGTTTGTAGATCCAAATCTTACTTCTTGTGGATAGCAGAAAAATGTAAGACTTGCCAAAACACAAACACTTAATTTTCAAGGGACTTCTTCACAGCACTAACAAATTCTCTTTCATCAGCCCCTCAAAATTCTAGTTTCTTTAACTAAATTATTTATTTTAAAAACATTGCTATACAGCACATAACACACACCCAAGGATAAAAATAAGGAGCAGTTAAATGTACCCATTGTATTTGTATTACAGTAGTAAAGTTGACACTATTCACCTATCAGTCTACTCACATCACTTGTTCCAGTGCTTCCCTTTGCTGGTTCTGCTTATTCAACAGTCATAATGAATTTCTCTGACACACAGATTCTATTTTATGTGTTTGTTTTTCATCTGTCTGCTTGGTTTTCTTCCAATCTTTTCCCTCTTTGAGCCAGTCACAAAAAGATACTCCAGTAGAGAGGCAAGAGAAGCTGCTTAACAGAATTAAAGGCAATGGGCTTCGTAGTTTTGTAAACCCCTTTCTTTCCAAAGACTACCTAGATGAACTAGAAATTAATATTCAACTTCTCTTTATCACAGACATCTGTAAGTGCCAGTGCCACTACAAAGATGTTTTAAGATTTCTCCCTTAAACTTAACAGAGACTTAAGTAAAAAGTATCTGACTTCAAAGCTAATATTCAGAACTTGGACTTTTCTTTCAACTCAGTGTCTTCAGTAGAACAATACTTGTTAAGTATAACACAGGACAATATAAAACCAAATTTAAGGGAAGATGGCTAAGTGTGGTCAGTGAAATAAGCATTTAATTGTTGAAATTAACATAAATTTCATGCTAGAAACAATATTACTTCTTGAATACTGAATGACTTAGGAGGATCAGTAATAGCCTATTGACAATTCTGGTCAACTCGCTCAGTTTAAGACAGATGAAAGTTAGGAAAACCTGTTACACTTCAAAGAAAAACAAAAATACTGGCTTATACATTTCTGATTACACTCAAGTTTCATGTTCTTGTGATCAAAAACACCATCAGGTTCCCATGGTATACTTATGTGGAACGTGTTGGTAAGACTCTCCTCAGATATAAGTTGAGGGCATATATTCTGAGATCATGTTTTCACACTTTCTCCTCCACATTTTAATACAGTAGGCTGATTATAAAAAACATTTGTTCTCCTGCCACAAGAGAAAATTATTTTGCCAGGTTGCCAGCATAAATTACACATTACCAAATTGAAAAGAAAACAAACAAAGCATAAGTGAAAAGACATCGTCATACCTTATGTGCCAGGTGAAAGAGCAAACGGTTCTGTAGACGACTCTTAGGTGCTGAAAGGAAAATTCAATTGAGTACTGCTGCAGAGAACAACTCAGGTTGTCTCTTTTTGTATTGTTAACTCTTTTTCTCAATAGACAGATGGGCATACACATCCACGTTCTTTCATTAACTAGCCCAAGGACAGCTCTTCACTGACACAGCCTTTGCAGGTTATGCCCTGGGGTAGGTTCTACCAATTTTAGAGCAGTTTAAAGGCCTTTCTGCTCCCTATCTTCACTCTTTGAATATTTATTTTGAAATCCCTGTTGAAAATAACTTTTCATGGACCTCCATCTTCCATGGGCCTTAAAACTTGTATGAATTGCACTAGCATTTCACTGCAGGACCTTCTGGATAATTCTGTGGTGTTTCGTGTGACATGTATCACAGCACCTTTTACAAAATAAAGTCCTACAACAACAGAGAAAACTCCTAAACAAGGTGCCTATGACGTGTCACATTTGAAGTAAGTTGTGATTCATAATTCTATGAATCTTGTTGACTTCCAGAGTATTGCAAAACCCATTGCTGCTACCATTCCACTATGCATGCGTAACAATATCCTGCAGTCAGAGTAGATAAGATTCAAACTAAGATACGGCAAGAGGTTTAAGGGAGACATCTTTCTAGAGTGACTAAAGTTCATGAAGTTTCTTGCTCTAGCAGGATTAGGAACTCCTTTTAACTCATTCCACATGACACAAATTGTTAACTGTAGAGCTTTAAGTTGCTAGAGAAAACCTTGTGCTTCACTAAGAGTGACAAAGGTCCTTCATCCAACAGAGCTATTAATTTCTTTTGCAAGCAATCTTCCAAAAAGCCTTCCCTTGTTTCCTGTATTTTCTTTAGCTTACTCAGTTAATGAGCACTCTCATTCTTGCTCAGACCAACAAGCTGGCAACCTATGTTCCACAGAAAGGATGTACATGGAATCTTTACAAAAAGCAGAATTACTTACTGTGTTTATGAGGCCACAGAAGTGCAGAGTTAGCAAAGCAATGGCCTACAACACAATGCTGTAATTCTTCTGACATCCTAAACCATGAAAGAGGGCTCAAACCACCAAAACCTCTTCCCTCCTCCCCTCCAAGATGGAATTTTTTGGTAACGTAGAAATATTTTATTTTTTTAAAACAATTTAGGGAGAAATTTCTAGACTTCTTACTCTTGTGTTTGTAACACAGGGGACAATGCCAAAACCCAGACATTCTCATCAGGTTGGCAGCACAAGGCTGCCCATCTATTTCTGGTAGGTACAGCAAGTATTCCTCCCCTTTCCTCGTTCCCAAGCTGTGTTATTTAACCCTGGTCCTAGCAAAAGAGGGCAGTGAACTGCATCTTTAAAGAACTGCTAGAACAGAGAAGCCCCAAAAGGCAAAGGTGGTATGAAAGTGTTTTCACAAAACCAAAACATCTTGTGAAGCGTTAGTAACAGAGCTTCGAGGTGTTAAGAAGCTAAGTGGTCTTCAAAATATATGTGGGAATTCTCATTAGCCTAATAAATAAAGAACAGAAACTTTTTCTGATCTACAATCAGTATTGTATAAGCAGTAGTAGTAGCATAACTGACATGATAGTACACTCTGGAAACTACTTCATACATTGAGTTAGAAAGAGTACTTTAAATGCACGTTCTTCAAAACATTGTCAGCAACGATACCGTGGTAACTCCACATGTGCCCCAGCATTAATTGATAGGTTTTAATATCAAAGTTTAGAAGGGTTGCACATGGAGCCCAGATGTGCTTTTATGCAAAACTTAAACCTACCACAACCACCCTTCACAATTCAAAACATTTGGTCATCAAAGACTCCAAAAATACAAGTAGGACTCATAGTGGGATTTACACTGAATATAACATATTGTATAATCACTGTACTATGGGTAAAGATATCAATGTTCTTTTTTTGAGTGATTTGTCTTATTTTTTTTTCTTTTTTTTTCTTTGAGTGGTTTTAGCATTAATTTCACTGTGAAAATTGTGACTTGCAAGCAATATTCCCTCAAGAATCTAAACCAAGGAATTCTTGTTTTGCTGGTCAACCAATGAATGCAGTGCTGCTCTCGCAAACCTGGCATCTGATCTGACATCAAAATTATTATTTATTTCTTGGTAAAAGCTGGAGGGTTAGTCCATGTTATTTTACACCTAAAACCAGGCAAAAGCTGAAACCTGAGTTCTGATGGTGTGCATGGATATATGGAGGGAGAAAAAAAAAGTCCTGCTTCATAAGATATTACATGATACTATCCATTTGATATTCTTTAAAACAATGCACTTTTATTTCATGTCAGACAGAAGGAGAGGGGCAACCCTCTCCCCTCAATAAAGTCCTGTCAATACAGTAAGCAGAACCATGGAAACATTCAGTATCAGCAGTTTCCCAGTGCCTAATGCATTTTCTGGAGAAAGGCAAGGAAACATAAGAACAAAGTCAGATTTGTTTCCAGAAAGAATTTGGTTATGAACATAGGATAAAGCTGTTGTCAATCACTGGAACAGGAAGTGATGCAACTGCCTCATCAGAGATAACAATTTTAAAGGAACATTAGGCTTATTCTTTTATTACTCTCTGCTGCTACTGAATTTCATAATTTCACTAGTCTATTAATGACACAAGGAAGCTCAATCTTCTTTTTCTGTTCTACTTTTTCAAGAAGATGACTGTATTTTAATATTTTTTTTATATCATTACTAAGCAGTCTAAGGATGATAACAAACATGACGACAATGCTGCATGGCAACAAATTGGACTCTGCTCCAGGTCAAGTACTGGCCTTCTGCTGAAGACATCACTGAGGTAGCTGGGTAGGATATATCTCTTTCCATCTAGGAAACACACCAATATTCCTATGCTAGAATTTTTGTCATGATCAGTGCTGATTTTCCAGGTACTAAAGTCATAGTTTACATGGATCTGAAGTGTTCTGTATATTTTTTTGTGCTGACACTGAACAGGCACCTAGAGAAGTATTTGTTAAACAGCTGCAATAAGAGTGAAAACTTCATTAATTAATTAAATAAAAAGTTCAGCTCACTAGAAATGGCAGCTCAGACTCTTGGTGGACTCCATATCATTGCCACAAACATAAAGAAGATGAAATACAGCCATGGACAAGCTGGCATTTGTGCCTTCTTGTAAGAGTGCAAGGCAGTGCTGGTCACACATCCAGCATTAACAAATCCCATCCAGCAGACATAATGCATATCCTTCACACACTGACAGATGTAGAACACATCTTATACATAGCAGGAGCTGGTTGGAATGAAATAGTGTTAAGAAGGCTCCAGCCTGACGGCACAGAAAATACGACCAGAGGAAACCTTATTCTCCTGTCCCTGAGAAGCAACGCCCTGTTCACCTGTGTGCAGTAGGTGAATGAAGCTCTCTGTGCCTCAGAACCACAGTCTCACTGGTGGAGGGAAAATGCAACGGGATAGGAAAACTGTTTGGAAAAAACATGGTCCAAAAGTGAGGTTCATACTTACACATACTTGAATAGCTCAACTGTTCAGAAATGCCCTGAATGAAATTGACAGAGGACATTCATAGCAATTTTCCCATTCCCATAATACATAAAAGCCCGTTCAACTTGCAATATATACACATTTCATTTCAGTCATGTCTAAGCACAGTATAAGTTAACGATCATCAAAGCAAAAAAAAATCACTTTTCCCTATTATTCCACTATACTTTAAGAAGCAAAAAAAAAAAAAGAAAAGAAGGGTAGTAGTTTTTAAATATGTATAAATTGGTATTTTCACTTGTGCAATTTCAAAGTTCCATATATCAAGCTCTGCTAACTCAAAACCACAGCGAAAATGCTCTGAAAATGAACTACTGTTCTCCAGAAATACATTACAAGCAGAAAGTAGATTATTTTGCATGTAGGTGACCATGCAGTCTAAAGAAAAAGAAAACCCAGCGACTTTTCCATGCCTGCTTGTAACTGCATGTTTTCACTGGTGACAACCATCTGACACCTGGCAAACACTAGGACATGTATAAGCAAAACTGGTTTGGAAAATGTCATTGTTCTTACTAATTCGTCTCTGTTCTGCTTTTGTACAATAGCAGTATAGGCTGTGAAATGAGAAGTAGCTCTGTTCAGTTAAACCACACTCAGACCTGACACATGTACAGTTGTGAGGAAGGAAAGCAATTACTAAGCTTTGCCCATCAAAAATTAGAAGGGAGAAAAAAAAACAACGAAAAAAAACCCCAACAAACCCAAACTTTAATGACTTGTTCAGCAGTAACACAACCGTGACCATGCACGAATTTTAAATTTAATTGTAAAATTATATTTATCCTAAAATATTCTTTTTCGTAACGGGTTTAACTGCAGCCTCATTTATGTACACATTCTGTGGTTTAAAAGAAAACTGTTAGTCTTTGTGTTTTCCTTAATGCAGTGCTTGCCAATGGCTTCCAAGAGCACTATGCAGGCTTCTAAACACTAGGATCAGCTGCCTGGATCACCGTGCAAGTGTGCAAGGCTGAATTTCTGGTCCCTGTTCTTTGCAAGGTACAGGAACTGGGAATGCAATGTAAGATAATTTGGTTTTATAATTAAAAGAAATAGTAAGTTGTTATTATTATTTATTAAACCAAGAAGAAGACTTTCAGCTTCATTCTCCCAAGACTAGCTGGGCTAGCACGTAGCATGGAAGACTTACATTCATGCGACATACGAGAGCACAGATGCAAAACAAAGCATCACTTGGCAGCTTCACTATGGGATGATGAAACAACAGCAGTTGACTTGAAGTAACTCTAACCTCACTTCACACCCAAGAAAATTAGTAATTGTAACGTAAGGGGACAGTAGGGAAAAATAAGAAGCCAGAAATACCTGAAAGGAATTTAGAAGAAATCCTAGAGGAGGTAAAGTACAACTGTAACGAAAAACCTTAAAAGAAGAATTTTTCTTTATCGCCTTTTTGCTCTACTTCTTCTGTTACATCTGCAGTAATTCTGGTTTATATGACTTTTGATATATAGATTTATTCTTTCCTGAGAGAATGTACCATGAAGGTTTAATTAAGTAATGACAAGCTAAGAGAACACTTCACATCTATTATAAAATAAACATAAAACGCTGCTCCACAAAAGATTGTGGACTATAGATCTTGTATGAAATACAGTAATTACCTCATGGCTTTTAATGTTAATTTCTAAGAATCCTGCATATTTTTCCTCAGACAGTTAACAATAATTTTTTTAAGCAACAGCAACAGCACATGCCAAGAAGGAGCTTCTATTTGATTCCTAGATATTTACACGTTTGTGTGGAAAATCTATTACAGAAAACTAGTTGGTATTTATGTTCCTTTTCACAGAGAGACTCCATCACTGTAGGAATTTAGAATTATAGCTGAAAATAAATTATTGCTCCTTCATCTGTTTTAGCATTATGCTACTTTCAGGGGCTTAGCATAACTGCAGCAATAAACAGCAAACAGGATGCAAGAATTCAGACAAAATAATCACAAAATAGCAATGGTAAGCTGCCAAACACTAACACTATCACTTTTTAGGGGTATTAAGGCAGTACTGGATAAGTGGTGCTCTTCTAGAAACTTGTTTTGTATGTATCTAATGAAACATTTTGCTTCTTCAGGATCTTTGCAAAACCATGGAAGAGATCACAAGATGTTATGGCCTTAGCTGTCTATAATCTATTGTGGACAGCCATCACTGATGCAATCCTAAACATTAAAAAAAAAAACTCTGTTATTTTCTGTTCCCTCCCTCAGCTACACTCCCTACATCTTGCACTCCTTTCTCAATACTCCTGCCTTTTCTTCCAGCACCCGACTACCACTAAACACACCCCCTATCCTGCCATTCACCATGACACTACAAACTAATCTGAAGGGGCACAAAAAAAAAAATGAACCTTCCCTCACTTCCAGCTCATAGTTAATAAAGGTGTATGCCCAGCTGTGTAGCTGTCATCTCTGGAATGGATTACTGTAATTCATGTGATGGGAAGCCGATGACAATGACTCCAATCAGTACAGGGGGCAGCCTCTTGTTTCCTCCATGGTTTGTGTTGCAGTGACACCTCAAGCTCTATGGCCAAATTATTTTTAGATTCCAGTTCAAGTCTTAGATTGTAATCTCCAAAGCTTAAACTTGTGGGACATCAAAAAGTAAATTATTATCTATGAATAATAGAAATTTATGCGTCCCTTGAATAATACAGATCACAAAGCTCTGCATGAAACTTTTTACAGCTGGAATCAAAACATCTCAAGTTATCAGATTCGAGCTCAGCACGATCTTTCAGAGGATCTTAAATGGATATGAGAATCTAATTCTTTCTAAAAATTGCTACAAAAATACTAAAGTATACTACAAAATAATTACTACAAAACTGTAGTTTTTGAAGGTACTTCTCCACAGTAGTGGAAAGTACACACTTATTTTCTCACTATCCTATTTTCAGCCCAAGACTGGAAGACTGAAGAAAGAAAAGAGAAAACTCGCACTTCAGTAAGAGTTTTGTCCTAAAAAGGCAAGAGTCACAAGTTTACTGAGAACATCACTACTATTAATTCTACTTAGCAAGCACTAAGACACTATGGTTATGGGAAACATTATAAATCACTAAGATAAATAGAAAGTAACGGGTAATGACATTAAATTGGAGAAACATTTGTAGACAGTAAAAACTGCCTTGGAATCTAATTTTCATTCCACCATCTTTAAATGATCTCCTGAATGTTCAGATTAAAGCAGAACTATAACAATGTGACTGCAGTGAATTCCATGCCTCCAAATATCAGATACCTAATACCTGACTTAGAAGGCAACAAGACCACCTACTAAATCACTCAAACTACTTAAATGGACTCTTGTCCACACCAGGGAGAATACTGAACTCTCTCAGATGCTTGCCTTTCTTTTTTTTTTCTTTTTTTTTTTTATAATTTCACTAGCCTAATTAACTTCATCTGCACTGTCTCAGAGACATGGAATCAGTCAAAAGAAAAGTAACTTTTTTTGTTGCCGGTACAGCATATGCTAAGTTTTATATTTGGAAATTAATAAGCAAATTTATTTTCCAGACATTTCTTTCAGTTCAAGCTGCTGTACTTGCCCCAGGTATTTTTAGGAAGCAAACTGCATTGTAACTCATAAGTTAAATGAAGAAAAAGCACCAACCAAAACTCCAAACAAAAACCTAAAACCAATTTTTTTTTTCTCCAAGTATCCTTTACTCCTATGAAAAAAAAAACCAAACCAACAACATTGAGTACTTTCTCTGGAAATCATTTTAAGTGCTCAAGTCAACAAGTAGTGTTTCCTATCAGAGACATACATCTCACCTTTCAAGGCTGCTTGTTCAGCCTGTGTATACATCCCCAGAAAGAAGTATGTACAGGCAAGGTTCACCCAAACATCTGGATTGCAAGCTGGTTGTTTGGTTAAGGCCTCATATTCCTGTGGCAGAAGAGATAGTTGATTTTTCAAAAATCAGTAAAAGCGCACATTTAAGTATCATTCTTTCTTTAACCATTTTACAATATATCATTAAACTACTGAGATAATCCTCAAGTTCACTGCAGTTCTTACAACAGACTGCATATTTTAATCTAAGATATGCCCCAGCTCTTTTTTTTCCTTACAGCAATAGAACAGACAACAAGGACAAGCAGCACTATAAATCTTCACTGTAGGAGCATGAATACTGTCAATACTGAAGTGATAAATATATAATAATATAAATTTTAAAAAATACATTTAT
>VWZK01001623.1:74353-151724 GCA_013396935.1 Baryphthengus martii | reverse complement strand
GGAGTGGGTGGCGGGAGTCGGTCCCTCGATCAGCCGCTGAGGTTGCTGGCACCCCGGACACATTGGCCCCTGTGACCTGTGGTCTGATTCCAGCTGCTGGAATTTAAGCCTCCGTACACAAACACACACGTGCAGAACAGAGACCCCTCACCTAGGAGAACAGTTAGAAATGGAGTTTAAGATGAAGACAAGAGACACTGCGCTGATCAGGTGCAGGGCACACTCAGAGAAATGTACCAATCTGCACATCACCAGCCCCTTATATCCCCTTGTCCTATGTCCCATACCTGTTCCTCTCCAAACCCCCTTGATCTCTTCCCCACCTTTGGTCCTTTGCCTAAACATCCCATAATGTCTTGTGCAAGCCTAAAGTGCTTTTCCCTGGCATGCCATAGTGAGTCTCACATGCTTGTCAGCAACTTCCCTTAGATTGTGAGGTGATCCAGAGAGCTTCTTCCATTGATCTGGATGGGTTGATCACTTTCCTGCAATAGCCCTATGGAGAGAGAGTCCCACAATTTTTGGGTAAACATAGCCACTCTATCTGTATTTCTATAATTATAAAGATGGAGAGCATAATATAAAATGTTAGGCATGTGGGTTGTGTACATTTTAAAAGCACATGGTAGCTGATCTCTCTGGAAAACTCTGGATAATTTTAAAGCATGACTTGTTTTCCTCTAGCATCTCTGACTTTGCTGTTTGCTGTGAATGAAATAGGTTTCTGCTAGTTACAGAGGAACACCATGCAGATGAATTCCTCAAACTTCCATTTTTCTATTGCCTGAATTGCACCCTTCGTAAGTCCAGTGCAGAGACCGATATGCTACACTACCGCTGACAATTCAACGAGCCAAAAAATACGTGTCCGTGGACAGGACTAATGGGATATCTGTATTTCCACCATTTTTCCTTCCTTGAGAAGAAAATTCTTTTGCACTCCATTAGAAAAATAAAAAAGAGGGTTTTTTTTTTGGTATGGAGAAACATATCCTGTCACACTGCAATCATCTGTAACATAGCCCAGTGGTAAAGAACCAATTGCTTTTTCTTCAGTGTGGGTTCCACATTCGCCTTCTCCCGGTCTTTTCAAGATGGCTTGACCAAGGAACAATACACCTGGCTTTCAACTGTCCCCAAGAGGTTACTCTGCAACCAGGAACCATGGGAGCACAACAGCACCATGATGATATCCCGTGCTTATGAATGTACTTTATACCACAGGCCTTAAAGAAGGAAAACAAATAATTCACTCTCTCACAGTGGATTTCTCTGCAGGGAATTAATTTTGAGTTAGCTGATCAAAGCCATAAAGAATGTGTGCCAGTGTTTTGATCCTTTTTGTAGCTCTTCTATATTAAGCACGGTATTATTTCTGTCAGGAGAAAACTAATTTTCCACAAATTATTCTGAAATTATTTGCTTTTTCAGAGATTTTAAGGTTTTTTTATGTTGTCAAGATTGTATAAACAGACTAATTTATATAATACAAATATCTGTCTTCTTATCAGTTGTGTGGCATTTTCTGTTATCTAACAGAAGAAAAATTTTAGCAGACTCGAAGGCTTAAGGGTTGCTTCTATCAGAAGCCTGTGAAATCAACAAAACCATCTAGATTGACAAGGAGGATGTAAGATGCCTTTTTCCTTTCAGATCTTAAACAATAGCTTAGAAGTACTTTGTTTCAAGTAGAAAGAAAATAATAATTATTGTAAATACCTCACAGTAATTTTAGATATTGCCATAAAATATTCTCACTCTGTATAGTAAGGCAGAAAAACTCAAGATTTTGGGTTGAGGATTTTTTACTATACAAATGCCAAAGTAAGCCGAGTAAAGGAGAAGAAGGTATCACTGATGAAGGTGTTCTATTTTTGGCTGAAATGCAAGCAGATAGTATAATTAGGCAAGATTATTATTTTCTTTCAAAAAGTAACTGAAAACACAATTTCACTATATTGCTTTCTTCCATTTTGTTAAAATATAGATTCTTTCACAAGATCCAGCATTCTAAGAATCAACATACTGAATACAGCTAGAATATTGACTTAAATGGAAAAAAGCTCTCAGCTGCTCCACTGGTTTCTCTGATTTCCCAGCGGCTTCCTCGTAGGTCCAGATCTGGGGAATGTGTGAGAGCTAAGAGATGTGCAGCGCTAGTGGGTTAGCCGTAGGCACAAGAAGGACAGTATCAACTGAGATAAAAAGTAATAGCAGCCAAACCAGTTCCTTTCAATTTGCAGATAATGTTTTGCATGGCACCAGTGGGATTCCAGTATCTTATCTGCATTGTAGGGGGGATTTTCTTGACCAAAACTTTCGCAGTCATGTGGAGCAGGGAGTTCTCTGAAGCATGACGTGTTTCTCTGCTGCCAACTTTCTGCCTGCCAGGGAGAAGTCAGATGGGAGACATCTTCTGATGTTAACTATGATTTGGAGGTAAGTCCCCTAAGCACTGCTTGTACACACACATCTCTTCATGTGTAATTTCATTGCCTCCATAAAGATAACGTGTTCCATAAGGGTTAGCTTTAACTGAGCTTCAACGCACCTGCAAGATGAGAAATTAAATTTTTTTTCTAACTGGATGTAACAGTCTGGTTTCCAACTACAGAACTGGAGACATAAAACAGAACTGTAGGTTACACTTAATAGCAAGGATCCTTCTTAGCTGCTTTAGTGTGACTCAAACAGAGTTCTTCTGGCATGTTCTCACCAGGAAAAGCTGTGATTCTGCCTGTCATTCTCTCATAAGTGAGGTCTCCAGCAGTAGTAAAGGACAAGGTGGTGGGTTTGGTTTTAACTGTAATCAAATGTATAGACTTTGCCATCAGAAGGGTGGCACAACTCAACAGGTGGGCCATGGATTGAATATAATGTAATAATTGCCTCCTGACTTGTAGAGGTGCTACCTGTACATAGTGTGTGAGCAATACAAGTAGGGGACAAAATGCTAGAATTTGGCATTATGGCAATTAATGAGGACTCTCTGCATACAGGAGTGATCTGAACCCCATTTAGAGCAGTAGGAGTCCCCATTCGTATCTAATGTTCACTAAAGTGGTTGTGTAGAAGGACACATGTAATTCAATACTGTATTTTCACCAGTATTAAATTGACCATAATATTTTTAGCATGTCTAGTGTAGAAATTATTAAGATGCAGACCAAAGTAGGTAGAGATGTTAAATCTTTTCCTCGCATGAAATGCCAAGATGACACTTCATAAATTAAAGACAAATCAAGAAGTTCAGCTACTCTATTAATAATGTTGGGAAACTGCTGCAGTTCTTATCATCACCATTCTATTAGCCAGTTGCATTATCTTGGAGGCTGTGATCTGTAAAATGATTAATGATTATGTTTATTCCCACACAGAATTGCTGGGAAAGAGGGAACTGGCTTACACTGATAGCAGCAAAAGGGAAGTCATGCACCTGTGACTAAACACCAAGATAGGCATCAGAGAGTGTAACGAGTGTTTAGACAAAAAACTTAAAGAGTGGAAAGTGAGGTCTGAGAATACTATAAGAAGGAGGGGAAATAAAGAAAAAAGGGAGAGAAAGGAAAATGAAAAAGTGGGAAAAAAATCATCACATAGCCAAAGCAGGAGGTTAGGAAGTGACCTTTGCATCAGTAAAAATCACATACTTCAATTCCTATAATGTCTGGGTGAGATCATGCTTTTTCTGTAATGATGCTTCACCATGTTCTACCTTTTGTATCTTTGAAAATGCATCTGACAACACCTCAAGATAAATGATAATCAAAAGTGAGAGCAATGAAATGCACCCCTGCTAAAGCTACAAAAGCAATCCCCTGAGATGAGTAAATGGGAAATGATTTCTTTAAAAGTGAGGAACTTGAAGAGTATTTGTTTCTTGGGTGTTTTTTGTGGAGTCAGCAACATCTGAGCCATAATGAGAGAAGGTGAAATATCTAAGGTGACAGGAAAGACCAGCCTGCAGAGGTGACAGATCATGGGCACGTTCAATGCTCTTGCCAGATCTCTATTGCCTTCCTCGAGAAAGCAAACAACAATCATGTGAATTAAAGACCTCCAAACATAATTTTAATTTTTATTTTCATTGGGAAACGTCTTTCTTTAATTTTCACTGATATTTATGTCTATGATTTGATGGATTTGTGGGAACTGCACGCATCTTCAGAATTTTCTTGGTAACTTCCAGCACCTGATCTGTCATCAAGATTCAGTCAAGTTACTAAAAGAAATTTAAAAGCTGTTCTGGTATTAGATTTCAGCATCATATTTAGGTAAGTTTTTGGGAATTTGTACATGGAGAACCAAGAGAGGGGAGGCAAGACAACCCGCTGATCCAGCACAAGTCAGTGTCAGAAGTGAAAATGCAATGCATGATTAGCTGGATACACACAAACATACCCAGGCCAGAAAGACACATCATTCCAAGTGCTACACCCCACAGAATGCAGTTGTACTGGTCCAGGACGTGTGCTGATATATCTGTGCAGTATTCCACTGCCGTATGGATTTACAGGATCAAGTGTGCACTAGCTTGAAGATCTCATAATGCCATCCCATCACATAGCATAGTATAATCTTTAATAAAAAGCATTTAAGGAAACTCAAGTATTTGTCCAAGACATGAATTATTACCCACTCGAGCTATTTACCTTCATAAGGAAAACCAGAACAGATGTTTACATATTAGAGATGGCTTACATTCGTCACTGGACAGCGCGGTATCCTGCTGAGTCTAGAACAGGGGCTAGCTCTTAAAATGAAAAGTCAAATATGTCCTGTCACTCTGGAAACAAAAAGTCCTTTAGAGAAAGAGTACAAAATCAGCAGCTAAGAGGAAAGACTTCTTACTATTTATTTCAGTGACAGACAAATTAGATGGATGAATAATGTTCACTTCAAAGTGTGTATGTGTTGGGAAAGGGTTAAAAGGAAGAAGACTTTCTTCATTGAGCTAGATATTTATGATACATCACATATTTAACTTCATCTTCTGGTATGTGGCAACAGATCAATGGGAAGATGGGGCCACCACCCAAGGAGCTGGTAGTATGATGCAATTCCAATTAGAACTTTCCCTATCCTTGTCTGTATATTTCCTCTTACTAGATTGGCAGCTTCTGATGAGAACAGCCAGTGCTTTGCAGTGTAATTCTGCTCTAATCTCTGGCAGCAACTATCAACACAAAGAACAGACTTAAACTCTCAATAACCCATGGGAAGGGCAATATAATGAGGACTTCTACTTTATCAGGATCTGTACTAGATCAGGATCATGCTGTACTATCAGGATCATGCAACGCATGACCTACATATTTCCATGCTGGTTTACGGGCTGGTTGTTTATCAGTAGGGAGTTTGAGTTCCAAAGAATAATGTTTATAAAGTCTTCCTTTATCTTCTTGTGTAGTAAATGAGAAAAAAAGAGATTGGTTCTGAAAAGTCAACATAGCTGCTACGCAGCTGCTACACATGCCTATTATAATACATATATACAGATGCTATGTATGTGTACTATACAGCTATGTTGATCATCGTTCACATTACTTTTTTCTAAATGTAGATAGTAGAAATATGACAAAAATCGTTTCAAAGACAGAAAAAAACATACTTAATGTCCTTGGTCTTTGTAATATTGAAAGTAAAAGAAGACATCTTTACACTATACAGTCTAGACCTGGCAGTTACTGGCATTAAATAAACACAGACAATATGGTACTGTAAAGTTTTCTTTGCTGACTGTAATTGTTTTTGTGATTCCAACATCAAACAAAACTGGGAAAAAAAAGGAAACTAGAATATTTCTATTCTATTTTTCTTCAACGTGATTTTCTAAATCTTTTTTAAAGACAAGATAAAAGCTGTTAAAGCCCCAGACAATGAAAATAATTTGGAATCGGGCTTAGTAATAGTGGGTAAATTTGAAAACAACATTGTTTGAATTTTTTTTCTACATTCACCCTCTTGGCTAAATATGATCAACTACTACAACATATAATATCTCATGCAAAATTCATATTAAAAATTCTATGTTTATGAAAATAATATTGACAATCTCATTTATTCGAAAACAGGCGTATCCACTGAAACCAAGAAATTTTGGTGTTTTTTTTTAAAGAAAATGGGAATTAAATAAATAAACACATCTGCTGTTCTTTTTATTTACATATCTTTTCAGATTTTTCTTTTTCAATGTCCTTTCTTCACATTTTCCAATTTTGCAACATTGAAGACTTGCCGTATCTCTTTTATTTTAATCAAACTTCAGATTCTTGTGTACTATCAAAGTTTCCAGCTCTGGAGAAAATAAAAAATAATATACAATTGTGAAACTTCTAAGTTGATCATAACAATCATAATTAAATGACACTGAGAAAATAAGTAATTGCAGTGAATATCTAGAAAAAGATTCAATTTTAAAGGACACTGTCAAAATATTTTATTCTGCAAAATATGATAATTGTATCACAATATGTGTTTCTTTACAAAATAGTTGCTTGAAAAATGCTACATTGGTTGTCTTTGGTACCAAAGAAATTGCAGTATGTCTACATTGTCTCCAGACTTCCTAGGACTATTCATGCCAACTTCCACAGTAGTACTTTGACTAACTGGGGTCAGCTGATACTTTGACATAACTTTTTGGTTCTTCTGAGTCTTCTGAAATTGACATTCCTTATTTTCTCTTGATTTTTTTCCACTCTGAGTGGTCAAGTGGAGATAATGATTTGTAATTAAATAAGAAAAGAAATCATGCTACACAACAGTGAAAAGATCCTAAAAACGAATGTGGTAAAGGTATCGAAGATATACAGTACCTCGGCCTGAATATAGTTGCATTTTTACAGTTGATCGGCAAAAGGACTCTGATACGCAGGTTGGCCTATTGTTCCCTTTTCTTAGGACTCTGAGACTGTGTACAAAAAAAAAGCACCATTGAAATGAGGAAAGCTCTGTCACATGGACCATTAAAAAAGGACTGGAAAATGTTCTGTAGAGCAAAATCTTACAGAGGCTGAGAGACTTAGAGGAAGAACTCTTTGTTTGTTCTTTTTTTTTTCCTCTTTTGATTTCTTTTTCTCTATCTGAGTGTCTTTGAGTATTCCAGAAGACTGAGAGAAGCTCTCAGAGTAGTTTTAGATCAGGAAGTTAGTGCTGATTACCTGTTTCAATAACACCCTATAATATCTGGTTGTTTATTATCCAATAAAATAGAGGGCAGAACAAATAGTGTTGTAGAGTCAGGTACTAAAAATCACTCTTCACTAAAATCAATGATACAGTTCTCTGGTGAGTTCAGTTGGTATTTCTAATCTAACACGGATTATAAGAACACCCACGGAGACCTATTACGGTGTTCTGTAGCTACATAATTATGCACAGGTATTATTGTTGTTGGCAAGGGGCTGAAATTTGTCTTCAGACAAATAAATACGGGGCCTGCCTATCTGAATCTTAATCATCCCTGTGCTTCTGAAGGCAGAATAAGTGATAAACCACAGGGTTTGTACTCAGTAATTCAAGGGAGACCTGCATCAGCTGTTAGTAATGCTGGGATTACAAAGATGAGGTACTCAAACTGATGTACGCCTAAGAACTGATTTTTTGGATAGATACTTGCACATAGTGAAGATTTTTAATGCTGGGATCTTTTTTACTTTTCTGACAAGATGATAGCAGCAGCTGATACCTAAAAGCCACAACTAGAAAAAAATGCACGGGGGACATCAGATGCAATTTCATAGCATGTTACTCCCTAGAAGTCAATTAAACCTCAACTCTTTTAAGAGAGAATAAGTAGTTCTAGAAGATGTGCTTTAAAGGCTTTTTTGGGATAAATTTTGTGGCTTATCCTGAGGGTGCTGGGAGAGGTTACCTTGGGCAGGATATTCTTGGTGTTTAAGTGTCTTGCTCTGCTTCTTCATGTCATCACATTCTTTCAGGGGAAGACAGAATCATTTGCAATGGATGCTCCCATTACTTGCAGTTCTGTTATAAGACAGTATTTCCAGATAAAGCTCCAAATGACCTGTAGGAGTCAAAAAAAATTTTTTTTTCTTTCCTCTGACACATAACTTGATTTCTAGGTTTCTGAACTGTAACTCTCCCTGGCTAATCTTTGAAGTGTGACAGCTGGCTCACGGTTGGAGAAAATTTACTGAGGTAGCAGGGGCAGTGCCCTGAAGAGATATGGAAGATTTTTTGAGTATGTGGCAGGTTTGCGTCACTGGCAAGCTCTTGATTTTATAGACTGCTAGATTGGACCTTAAGAAATAATTACATGAAGTTGGCCGGGATCCTTGGGACCTTAGCCTCATTCTGCAGCCAGGGCACTATGAATGGGCTGGCATTGGTGTCTCATGTCTTCTATTCCCTGGGGACTAAAGATCCCTCAGGCATAGGCAGCAACAAACACAAATGTACAGAAGTTTTTGCTCTGTCAGGCCTATGACATTTTGTGCTTTACGCATGACTCAATCACTTAAGTTTTCTTCTTTACATCCTTACGATCACCTGTAGTATCAGCACTCTCACATTTACAGCAGGATGCCACAGTTTTTCTTTGTCTCTCTCATGGCATGAAGCAGATGTTACTGATCAATCTGCCAGGCAACTCTATCTGATGTACAAAGCCCTGAGGTATAAAGGGAAGTGTGGTTTCAGCCGGTTCCAAGGAGTGCTTGCTTCACTCCAGGTGCAGCCTCTTGCTGCACTCCCACCTGCTCCACGTCACCTGGTGCTCAAGGCGTGCTCCCACCACGGGACTTGACACTGAGAGACTACACACACTGAGCAATTAAAAAGTTGAGAGGTCAACAGCTCATTTGTAAAAAGCAATGCTGTACTAAGGCTGTAGTTGTTTCTACCTTTTCTTTTTAAAAGACATTCTTAAGCTGCTATGAAAACCAAATAACAGATACAAAATCAGGGAGATCTTAGTGCCATTACATATTCCCTGCGTGACCATCAATGTTAAAATACTCAGTTCTACTTGCATTATGCATGCTGGCTGTTTCTCTCAGATAAGCTAAAAAGAGTATAAAAAATGAAAATTGTGCTCTGCTGAAGTTAATGACAAATCTCTTACTGACTTAGATCGGATAAGTTTCAAGGACTTTGTAAATATCTATAAAATGGGGCATAGATGAGCAGATGATCTCAGCATGAAAAGCTATATTCCATTCTCAGTCTGTGGCTCTACCCAGCCATACTAGTCCAGGTGTTTACACAACAGAATGCTAATTTAGAATTACTGTATTACTAATTACAAATGCTAGATTAGATATGGTGAGGTGTTCAAGGTCAGCTCTTAAATGCAGGCTCATGGTCGCCTCTTGTTTGGTATAAGAAAGATTCAAGCGATAATCATTTTGTGTTAAAACAGGATCATGTAAAAGATCTGTGCAAATATATTTGTAGTGTATTCAACACCTTTCAAATACAGGCCTTGAAATAAAGCATAAAATTGCAGTTCTGTTTTATACCAAAGCATTGTTACTTACACTGTTGCTGATTATTTTCCTTGATTGTTTTAAAATTATTTCAGGAAGGTAAATAAAATTAAGCTGATTTATTATCTGACAGCCTCAGTCTACAGGTTTCAGTAGAAAAACAGAAGCTGCTGCAGGTCTGCACAAACACCCCAAATTCAGACCAATCACGCTCACTACTTTATTTAAATTTGCCTGTTGATTCCTTTTATCTTGCAGTTCTCCTTTGTGCCCAGACTTACCCATAAGGCTTATGGGTTTTTCATAATCCTTTCATTCTACCTACCTTCTCTGAAGACCATTCTCAGGAAAAATACTCAGGAAATCCCAAGAGCCCTACCTGGGAACAATACAACAGTGTCCTTTAGTGCGTGCCTTTTAGTGATGCCATTTATTATTTAGCTTTGATTCCACAGGTCAGAGATGTGGCCTTCATCTTTTCTAATTCTGACCCAGTGCAAGAGTTTGCATCACATAAAGTATGAATGTGTTGGGTCCCCTGTTTGAGGAGTCATCTGACACAGTGGGAATGGGCAATGAGACCTGTGCTGCTTGGGAGCAAAATGTTTTGAGCAGATCTAAGGTGCAGTGGTGGGTGAGTATGAGTGGACAAACCTTGTGATGAGTCTACTTTGTAAGTAGAAAAGAAAGCTTTGGTCTGGAGGACTGCAAGTCAGATATTTTTGCCAACACATAAGAAGTGCTTTGATGGTAAAAGCTAAAGGAATGAGATTTGTAACAGAAGAAAAGATATCCTTGATTTATGAGCCCAGCCAGCAGAGACAGTGTGGCAATGTAATTAGAGATGTAGGGCAATGCAAACATGAAGTAACCATCTGTTTTCTTCTAGGCTTTAACGGACCTTGTATTTTATTTCCATTTTAAAGAGTCATCATTACAGTCCATTTGTCCCCTCCCCTTCCTTCTCTCAGCTCATCCTTGTGATGAAGAATTAGTGCCCTTATCAGGGAAGGTTTCAGTTGATACTTCAGTTTTATAGCCCCAGCCTTTCCATGAGCAAACATTCAAAGCAACCTTTAGCCTTTCTCCTCTCCTGCATTTTGCTGTTGCTAGTTTTTCACGAACAGAAGAGCCACCTACTACACTGGAGAGGCGGGCAGAGGTGAAGGCAGGGAAAGGGATAGGGAAGTGCCTGAAAGAAGAAGCGTACATCCTGTCTTTGAATCTACAGCGTGGAGATTTCTTTTATCTTATCCAGAAACAAAATCAATGGACAGTACCTGAAAGAAAGAGGGTTGGAAGAGTAAAAGAAAAGAGAGAGCATACACAATGGGTCTAAACTGAGCAATAATGAAGGAATGGATTTTGGGTCTGGCCCTTTGGCCTTTGTTTTTCTTGCTCCAGATGCTGCAGCAAATTGGTTCAAATGACTGCAGCAACAACAAGAGTTATGTGATTAATGTGATGCTCATGAATTACTCGGACTTCCCATCATCTACTGATAATTTGAAATTAGCTGTGAAACAAGCCTTGAAAAGGGTACAAAATGAATTCGAGATGACAGGTAAGGCAATGGGTGTTGATTATTCCTCTTCTGCTGTGGTTTCTTGTCAGACTTCATGTCACAACTTTCTCCTCATCTGACCTTCAGCAAACTGTTCCTCAAGTAGACTTCTTCTTTCAGAAATAATGACTTCCTTCTGTAAAAACAGAAGTGCTCTACAGGTGGGCAGAACCATATTTGCTTTTTGGGCAGATTCTTCCTGCATGCCTTTCTGGGGATGTTCACTTGGGATTGGAAACATGGTAATTGCTGAATTGGATCAGACAAAACCAATGATCCATATAGTGCAGTAGGTGGGATGCCCTTGCTTCCTCTCTTGGCTGGATTTCCCTCTACTTTTCTTTTCTCTTGACCCCATTTCTTGATCACATTATGATTTAAAGTGTGAAGAATCTGCAGTCCATATGTTTTCCCCTCATTTAGAGTCACTGTCGATGATGCTTTTATTCGTTTTGATATCTTACCTCTTCTTTTAATATCACCAACCTACTGTCACTTTCTAGAATATCATGGGAAAAAGAGGTTCCAAAGAAGTTGAAGTATCTCTCAATTACTTCCTTCAGAGCTTTAAGAAATGTCTGTAATAATGGCCAACCCTAAAAGTAATTTTAACTGCAAGTACTAACACTTAGCAGAAGAAATCAGCAGTCCACACTGGAGCAAATCTACAGTCTCATCCTAAGTAGTCAGTTAGATGGTAGGTGGACATTCTAGCAGCTTTTTGATGGGAGACATCCTAGATTAAGACTGCTCAGACCTGTGTCAGATGAAGAGGAATACAGTGTATTAGTGATTATCTGCAACTCATGTTGCTGTTTCCTTTTATGTTTGCGTTACAGGAGAAAATGTTACAATCAATGCTACCTTTCACAACTTTACCTCATCACTCTATGTCTCACAAGGCTGTCGTACCAGCACCTGTGAAGGTGTGGAGCTCATCAAGGAAATTTATGTGAGTAATAGGCTTCTTTCAGTTGATTTCCTAAGAAGACAAGACTTTTTCTTTCTGTGTGTGTATGTGTATGTGTCTCACTGTCTTTCCTTATTAACTTCTGATCCTGTTGTTCAATTCCAAATAAATTTGCCAGAGAAGCGAAGTTTTCAAAGAAAAGACAAGCAGGCAAACACTAGAGAGAAATTGTATGAAAGCTTCCTGGAGGCTTTCATTAGAAATTTGATGGCAGTGCTGGCTAAAGCAGCTTTCTGCTTCAGGCTCCTTTTCCCATGATTAAGTTCAAACACTCAAGCAGAGAAAAAAAAAGTCCATTTCCAACTGGAAATCAGACCCTGATCTAGTTTACCATCAGTTTACACAAATACAAATAGAAGAGAGCTGTGCAAGGATGCAAACCTGTGGGCAGAGAGATTATTAAGCATATGGAAATGCATATGGAACTATGCCCAGAGGGCAAAGATGAAATGCTCACTTCCCACTAGAAATCACAGAAATCACGTGGGAGAAATTACGTGAATATTCTAATGTGGGGAAAGCTTCAGTTAGAATCGGTGCCTTACAAGAATTCATATTTTCGTGAATATTCTCGTGTCTAGTAACTTACTTCTGAGTGCAGCTGTGCCAGTCCAGTGTGAATTCTCAAAGCTACTAACGTATGGGGAAGTCCCTCATGACACACAAAGCTACTTGTCAGTCCTTACTTGGTGGTCAGGGAAGAAACTTTTTTCATACAAGCTTCGTAGTCACATAACTAATTGCCTTTCAGGATCTTGTGATTCCAACCCCTCTGTTTTCTGCAAACACAAGCACTTCCCGAGTTGTGTAATTTCATATGTGCAATTGTAACAATTTCAACAGGTTAAACCTTATGCTGTCTGTCTGTCAATGCAGGTCATGCTCACAGGTGCTATTCTGTCCTCTGGTTTTTGTTAGCTCTCTATAATTCCCCCTTCCTTCACTCTAGGTTTGTTCTTTTAATCTTTCTGTAGCAACTTTACTACTCTGTTCTTGCTTTTGCTGGTAAATTCTGTGACTTATTCCCAAATCCTAAAGTTTTCTTTATTCTCCTATCCTCCTCTCCCTGCCAGTCCTCTGCACTGTTCCCACTTGTGACCTTTTCCGATCCCTTTCAGGACAGTGGTGCACTTGGCTGTGTTGTCATAGGACCTGCTTGCACTTATGCCACCTACCAAATGGTCTCGTAAGTACCACCTCTTCCCTCTAATATTGTGATGTTAAAGATACCAACTGCTGAATATAGTAGTTTTGTGTACAACAAGCTAGCGGAGATGTTGGAGTTTAGAATACATCAGACACCTCAAGGTCTACAGTCAAGTCAGTAAGACTCATGCATAGCCACTATGATTGGCAGGGAGAAGAAAATCCCCTTCCAAAGCCCATTGATGAAATCCCATTGCTAGAATTGCTTTTCTAGTTGCTGACAGCAAGTTTATTGATTGATTAAAGGCTCAAATGATTTAATTCTTCAGCACTCCTATCATAGCCCTTGGGCTGAAGTGGTGCATGGTACTCAAAAGGGCATGGGGAATTGGGGGTGGTGATCAAAGCTGCCTGGACCAGTTCAACAGGGCTCGTCAGTGCCAATACTCACTTAACACCTGCTTGTATTCTTGAGGAGCCTTCTGTTTCAGGTTCAAATTGCTGTTAAACTAATGCAGAGCACAGGAGGAGAGGGAGCTAAGGATGGAAATCAAGTGGTAGCTGCCTTGGTGCGACAGCAATCCATTCAGACTTGTCCTCTTGTCTCTCCCTTCAGAGTTGAAACAATACTGAGCCTGCCTCTGATCTCTGTAGGGAGTTTTGGACTGTCCTGTGACTACAAAGTAAACCTAACCCGCCTTCTGACCCCAGCCAGGAAAGTGAATGATTTCTTCTATTATTTTTGGAAAGAATATCGTCTGCCATTCAAAACTGCAGCCTGGGAATCTGTCTACATTTACAAGAGGAACGAAAACTCAGAGGCATGTTTCTGGTAAGATCTGGATCTGCCTCTGGCTTGACTGTTGATAAATTCCATCTCCGTCCTTAGTCTTGGTTCTTAAAAGCTGCCCTTTGAGTTCTATATCAGGACGCTCCTTATGACTACCAAGGAATGAGAAAAGGAAAAGATGAATTATGCACTTAAGCTGTACTGCATATCTGAATGATTCACTCAATTTGCTTTTAAGTATTCTCAAGTCTTGGCTTTTCCTGTGGACAGCAGAGCCCGTATGTTGTCCCGGCTGGAAATACCAGTTGACTGCATCCTTGATGTAGGATCCTCCATCAAGCTCTCCATAGATGCCTTTTTAAGTCAGGAGTTTTATCAAGCTCTTGTAACGTTTCTCCACATTAACGGTTTCAACCTGTGGGCACTGTTACTCCAAAACATTTCCAAAGTTCAAACTGTATCTTTCTTTGAACAAAATAACCCCCAATGATTGCAGAATTTAAGCTATGCTCTCACCGGTTTGGAACAAAGGAGACAGTTTTCACTTTCTGACCTGAACTATCAAGCTGTGCTTGATTCTCAAGAATGCTCGATTTTCTCCTTGACTAAAATCAAAGGCTGTTTTTAGTCAAATAGACTCTTTAATATACTGATATTTATCATTACTCTTCTTTTATTGACTCTTATTTGATTTTTAGCTCATGTGAATGTTTCTATGCTCCTTTAAATATTTTTTTTTCAATTTTGGGATATAAAGTGCTGATTAATTAAAAAAAAATAATCGCATTTCTCCTACTAATTTTATAAATGTAGTTCAAAGACAGCCAAGAATTCATGGAAATAACTATTATTTATGTTTCCAGTTAATACCCTGAGGAACCTGCATAATTTAAAGCAAAATTTATGACTGTATTTGCTTCAGAGTGATATAAGCATGAACTTAGAGAATATTTTGTATATAGACTTTTTTTTTCTGAATCAAGAGGCCTAAAAACTAATCTCCAATTCTCTATTTTGTAGATATTTAGAGACTTCTACTGTTTTCTCCTTATTTTTTAGTATAGATAGCAGCTTGATCACATGATGTAACTGTTATGATTACCTCCCTTTCATGCTTCGAAGCATCAGTCCACTTTGCTTATCTCTTACTACAATCCCTATTTCTCCATGTTTGCAGCTATAATTGCCAAATCACTACATACGAGCTAAATCCCTTTAATCCTGTAGGTTTCATACTTTCAGGGAAGTCAATGTATGTGAGTTATTTCCCAAGTGTTTATACCCTGTCTTTGTTAATACTGCTGTTCAAGATCCTTGTTATGACTTCAGAATTTTTCCAGCTCCTTTTCTATATTGTCGAATTAGCATTAAAAAAAAAAAATAGAAAATTAATTTTGTATCTCTGTCCATTTTTCATCCTAATATAGTTACAAAAATGAATTTCATTCTGCTATAATGGATACTGTCAGCTTGAAGATTTTCAACTGCCTAATTTGAAAATCCAATTTTGCTAAAGCAGAAGTTATACTAGAGGGACTAATTGTTTTCACTGTAAATGTGTTAAAATAAGTGACTATCCACAGTGATAGCAAAACCAGGTTATGTCTCGACCATGCATGTGTTCCTGTAAATTAGTGGTTAATGATTCTGTTCTGAAAAAAAAAAAAAGGGAAGTAAAAGATATTTAGTAGGTTATAGGACTGGGATCTCAGGGTTGCTAAGTTAAGCAGTTTGAAAACAGATTTATTTTGGGTTTCCCTCTACATTAACCTTATTTCAGACAGAATGTCTCTTCTCAGACACAACATGTTGAGGCAAGAATAAGATTTAGAAGTTGGCTGGTTTTGCTTAATCTTTTATCTAGCTTTTACTCACTTGGTTGTTTTTTTTGCTGTCCTCATTTTCCCCCTTTGAGTTGTAACTGACTCCATATAGAGGTTTTTGTTGCTACTTTCCTTCTCTCTCAGTCAGGGTACATACATGTTTTCCAGCTCAGTTCATTCCTTCAGCTCCCATTTATTTACTCCTCTGAACCTTCACGTGTTTTCTAAGATTACTACTGACGTCTTAAAACAGCAGAGCTTCCTGGCTCTGCCTCCCAGTTAGGCTCACTTACTGTAGTTTCCCCATGTCCCTAATTTCTTTTCTTAGCTGCTAATGTCTTACTACATCACTGTATTCTCCAAACCCATCCTTTGTACTACCAGGCTCAAATACCTCTGGGTGACTTTTCAAACACTTTTAAGCCTTGAATGCCCTGTATTGATTTTCTCCCTTCTGTTGCTGCAGAAAAAAAAGTGTTCTATATCACCTTACAAACACTCTTGTGTGCTGTAAACAGCCTATCTTGCATTTTGGCTTATTTAAGAGAATGTGAGGAATTAGCAATTCTCTGACAATATCTGTGCTCCCTCGTGTCAGGTACATGAATGCACTAGATGCTGGAATCACAGAATTCTCTGAAAAACTGAAGTTCAAGGACATTTTAAGGACTCCAGAACAGCTGAAAAAAACTGTGAAAAATCCAAACCGGAAAAGCAATGGTAAGGGGACTCTGAGGGTGCACTCTCTCCTGTAGGTAAGTTGCTTTTCCCAGGAAATCAGACCTACCCCTTAGTTACATTTTAGTGATAGTCTTTCCACCGAAACAGTGGAGAAATGCAGGAGAAACACAGATACACCATTTCACATGGATGCAAACATAAAATGACACAAAGTTCCTAGATTGCTCTTTCCATCCCCAGAAAATACAAGGGAACATCCTGGTTCTAGAAAGCTATTGGAGTGAATTATACCATCTAGGCATAAGCTCTGTTTTGTGAAATATTCAAAAATCCGCAAATCTCAGCTCCGTATAAGAAGGGCCTTACATACTACAAGAATGCTTGTCTCTCTACTATTCCTGTGTTTGACACCCTGCTACATATATGGGCTTCATTTGTGCCACCAAGGGGCACTTATTCTGGAAAAGATCCCTCTAAACCAGAAAAATGGATAAATATATACCTCATCTTCTCCTCAGACTAAATACCTGTTATCAGCAGGCCAAGTGAGTGTGAGAGGAATAAGTAAGCCAATGAAACTATTACTTCAGTGCCATTTAACTTAGAAATGTTCATCAGTAACCTATATTATATCAAACCTGCTAATGCTTATTTGAGTGAGATAATGGTAGTGCTCTGGTGCAATCAGATAGAAAATGGTGCAGATGTTATCGCATCTTTTACCACTTTCCCTCAAATATCCCGGTCTTACTGAAGAGGCTGTAGTCCTGTGCCTGGGTCCCAGCACAGCACAGGTAATAAGTGCCTTAGTCCAGCATTGCTTTTACTGCCTGCTAACTCACACATGAGAGACCAGGCCAGTGTTCTCTCCTTGTCTGCAACTTTCACCAATCTGTCTCCATTTTTTTTCAATCTGTAGTGTTTATCATGTGTGGCTCTCCAGATGACGTCAGCACAGACCTAGGGACAGAGGAAGTGGATGAGGACATTGTTATCATCCTGATAGACCTCTTCAAGTAAAGTATCACCTTTGCCTTTCCTTTTCAATCTGCAGCTGACTGAAGGATAGAGATAATGAAAATGGCCTGAGTGAAACTGTTTTGTTGAAGAAATGCTCTCTCACAAAACGTTTTCCATTGTTGTCTTTCTTCATTTCTTGCCATTTATCTAAGCTGCTTAGTATTTAACTTGCAACATATCCTCAACAACATCCCCTTTAGTTCACACAATCGTTTTCTAAGGCTAGGACTGAGGAGGTAGGGTTAATGTCATCCTGTGGAATCCTCAGCTCAGGAAGCCATGAGGTAACCATTGAGTCCAAATTCAGAACAGTCATAAGCTGTTCATATGAGATATTGTACATTTTTCATACACTCTGCCCAACCAGAAGATTATGTAAATGTGCCTTACAGTATATTTTTCTAGGCTCTGTTTATTCAATTTTTAAATTATTTAAGAGTGATGCAACTGTTTCTTCCACTTTAGGACTCTTCCAGTTTATAACGGCCTCTTCAGCATCTTTATAACTACACAAATCTAACTTTTCAGAGTTGTTTCTTACTATACAACCTAAGTTTCTTGTTGTTCAATTTCATCTTTATGTTACTAATTACAAAATATTTATATATGAGGACTGATATAAACTGACCTCATCAATGGTAACCTCAAAACTTTTGTCTATATACAAGGACCAAGTGCCAATCTCTGGCCCTAAGCCCAAGAGACACAGCACAGCTCACATCCATGTGGCTAAGTGTAGATGCCCAAACTGGTGTTTTGGTATGGCACTGGTCACCATAGCAAGTCACAGTCTGGGAGAAAGGTCATTGGCCTAGATCGAAACTGTGCCCTGTGCTGGCAGCTTAACTGTACAGGTGATCACAAGGCAAATATATGTGCCCGTGTCTCAATCTTTTTTCACTGCTGATGTAGCAAAAGAATCCATGAACTTCCAGGGCCTGTGGGACTTTCCAGACCTCGCATATAAGGCTGACTTTGACAGGGCAGGGCTGAGTCGTTCTGGATTAATGACCACAGTTGTTTAACCTTTGGGTCCAAATAGGAACCTGTGGTTCAGGTTCCAATAGTATCTCTTCTGTCTTGTATGCTTTCAAGTTCACCGTATTTTTTTTTCAGAAGTTCCTCTAAGAGCTTTAGACTTTCTACCACTTTATTGAGCCATTAAGAATCCCTAGTTGCTTTTCCTGAGACAATGCACAATGGGGCCTACCCAAGTGAGTGCTTTTATTTACTGATATTGCATGTATAGTTGTTGCCTCACAATAGGTGTGTGATTAGGGTCTTCTCTGCTGTGATATGCATCCTTTTGATACATCTAACTGCCCTAGCTCATTTTATACACTGCCTTCCTTAAAGTTGCTACATACGCCTGATTTTGCTAAATATCTTAGATCTTCTTGTTCTTAAAACAGAAACAAAATACAGGCACATGTGTTAGATCCAAACTCAAGCTGTAGGAGAAGACAATAGGCAAGGTCCCATGCTTCTCCGGGAGTCAGATCCCTCAGACAAAGTGATGGGTTTAACTTTTCTTCAGCTCTGAGCCCTCCAACAGCCAGGACACAGGCACGGTGTTTAAGCCTCCCTCAGGGAGGTGGAATGCTGTAGCATTATCCAGTTTGGTGGAGTCTAATGGAGCTTGCTTTTCACCTGGCTAGATCAGTCCAAGCCTGATGAAAAAACACCTTGAAATTCTTTAGGGTGAAAAGTGCAATGTAAAAGTCAGAAAGTTCAGGGAAACGCAGGGACAGGATCCCATCTGATGGCCATGAAGCGGAGCTCGTGGTCTCCAAAAACTGTTAATACAGTACTGACTGAAAAAAATAAAAGGATCATCAAACATGAATAATGAGACGAACCTCATACAAATATTTTTTTAAATCTATCTAGCTATAGCAATGACAGATGCCACCACATTCCTCTGTGACATGTGAATCCGGTGGCTGTCAGTCCGTGAAGCACTTCCAGATGGCCTATCAGGGTGATGAAACCAAAGATACCTGAAAGCTACCACCTTTTCTGCTTGTTTCAGCACAGTTTTCAAGTTCACATAGTTTCCTCTCATTTCTCTAGCTCAGTAAATTAAACAAATAAATCAATAAGCTGCTCTCTGCACCTCTGATTGTTTCACGCCCTCCTGTAAAATGCTTTCAATGCAAACCCTGCTGCGATCAGTTCCAGCAGGAAATGCCAAAATTAGAGTAATATGCAAAAGGATGCAGAATAGTAACATGAAGAAACTACAGATTGCAGTACTATGGATTCCTAGAAGAGACTAAATTTTAATAAACTTCTGCTTGATAGATGAGGAAATAAAGAGGACAGTAAACTGAACAGCTACAATAATAACAATAATTCACTGCAACCTTTGAGTTTCAGATTGCCAGATCTCTGATATTACCTTTTCATGTAGTTAAGCACAGAAGTTGGCATCAGAGAATGAACAAGATAAAGAGTTTTGCCCATGATGAAGTCCTATTTGCAGAACTGCTGTCTTGACCTGTTAAATAACAATTCCATTGGGGAGAGGAGAGTGATTTTGTCATGGTTAGCACTGCCACTGTTGCTGATTGTTGTGCTTTGCTTTGCAGTAACACATACTTCAAGAAGAACATCTCAGCCCGTTATATGCGGAATGTACTTGTCCTGACTCTGCTACCACCTAATGACAGCCTGAATACCGTAAAGACTGAGGAGTCTATCCTGGTAACCACACTATTTTATATCTGTTTATTGCAGTCAGTGCATTCACATTCATGCACTAGGAAATGAAAACTAAAACCACAGCTGCTGTCATCCCCCATCACGTTTCTATGTTGATATTTTCTTAAATTATTGCAGGATGACATTTTGTCCTGGTGTAATGATGTAAAAATATAGTATCGTAAGGCAAACATGCAGGGTCTCATATTCCTGCTTTGTGAAGTTCAACTCAAGCTTTTAATTTGGTCTGCAAGTGTTATGTTTATGGGGTGTGAGGGAGACTTGCAGGTACATGGTCTTCTGACTCCAATTCTGAGTGACTGATAATCTTATTATGTAGCTGCAAGGCGTCACTGAAGGAAGATCTATAGGTGTAATCGAGATGTGAGCATAGGAAGTTCAGAACTAATAATTGTTGACTGATTTTTGTGCAGAGATATGCATTAGCAGTGGCAACCATTGCTGTTTCTGTCCAGAGGCTTTCCAGTTAAATTTCAAAACCAGGAACTTCTTTTTCTGTAGGAAATATGTACTTTTTTTTGTTTTTAATTTCCTGAAAAGCAGAGACTATGCAAACCCTGTATCTCCTTAGTGAAACTGATACTCTTGCCATCTGCCCAGGAAACAGAGTCTACATGTAGGGTTCCTCCTAGGATTTGGATCTTTGAGCTCCATCTCTCCAGCAGGCAGCTTGAAGCTCCTGGCCAGATTTACCGGGCTTCAAGATGCCCCCGCCTGGGCTCAATGCTTTTTGAGTACCAGGTCTATGGCAGCCTGCTGAGAATTCTAGCACAGCTCTTTGCCTCTGAGATGTGGCCATCTGGAAGCCCAGACTTGCTGGCACCACACTGGATTATCTCTACAAGAAGTCTAATCCAAAACCAGGAGCTTTGGGTCTCACTGAGCTGAACTACCAAGAACCTACAATGTAGGACTTCTTGAATCCTTTGCACCAGGAAGAGCATGACAGAGCTTTACACTGGCCTCATAAGTTTTCACCACCTTCCTGTCTTCGTACACCAAAAATCTATTTTTTTTCTTCTTCTTTTTTTTTTTTTTTTTTTTTCCAAGCAAGAATGCTGATGTGGCATCGCCTATCTACTCACTCTGTGTTCAGCAGATTTTGGTCTTTCATGCTGGAGTTTCTGCAAAATTGAGACCATCAAAGATATTCTAGCTTTAAGGCAGAAACATGAACTCTCAATTTGCCATTTTTCGTTTTTCTCCTGTTGTAGATAGAAGATGACTTTGTTGCTGGATATTTTAATGCCGTCTTACTGTTTGGACATATTCTGAAGAAATTTATCCTCTCTGAGAGACCAGTGTTACCTCTTGGTTTCATCAACGAATTCCGAAATACCACTTTTGAAGGTAAAAAAAGTACAGTCCTGTGCAGGTTTTACTAAATTGATGAGAGGAAATAAATTTGGGTTTATACACTCTTAGGATAAGTCACTGCTACACTAAACAAGTCCAAGCCCTTCAATAAGTTTTATTCCCAATCTTTTTTCTTTTTTCTGTCACTTTTTTTTTCCAAGGATGTTATCTTCCGTATTAGTGGAAGCACTGCATAGCAGTCATGCAGAATTACCTCAGTGCATGCAACACAGAAGAGGTAGAAAGTCAAAATTGTGAACATTAGAAACATTGCAGTTAACAACAGACTGTCTGAGGACCAGACTCCTTTCTGGGCTGTTGCTTCTTTCCTGATGTTTTGAAGTACAAAGCACATTTAAAGATTATAATTGCGTAAGGAGGGGTGGGCGATGGAGAAGAGACAGAGCTTCCCAGCCAGCACAGATGGAGGACAGGGATGAGGACCTGCAGCTGGTGTCATTCTTTTGACAAAGACCTGAACTCACTATAGGGAGACTATCTGGGAGAATGGGAAAGGAGTTGGAAGAGTGAAGCATATAGGTGGGTTTCAGAGTCCATGGTTCCTCCAGAGGCAACCTGGCATTCAGGTTCTTTATTTGTGACAGCGGCATGTCTAAGCTTTTGCCCAAAGGTCTAGTCTTTACTTGAGGCCAGTATGTATGAAATATGATTGATGTTCAAAATGACTCTGAAGGCCACTTAGCTAAGCTTTAATGAAGCAGTTTCAACTCTTTCCCAGTTTATGAAGCCACCATAGGCCTGAATGCCTGCAAGTGTGAGTGTAAGCCAGCTGGCAATGAGTTGGCTCTTCTTAGTCAACTTTCTCATTCCTCTCACAGGTTGTCTGGCAACAGTGGGCTTTTGTAGGCCATAAGCTTAAAGTCACAGAATTTGATCATTAGGAAAAGACAGAGGCAAGAAAGAAGTGACAATATTATCTCTCTAGGAGTGAAGTCCCAGCTGTCACTTTTCAATCAGAGATCTGTAACAAAATGATAACTCAAAGCTTTGTGTTTATGTCCCAACTGCTTTCAGCAAACATGTGTAGAAGTTTCCCAGATTTTCCTAATGTGGTCTAACAAGTTTTGGGCTTGTCTTTGCTTTAGCCATAGTACCCTAAACCTAGAAAAATATAGTTTACTAATACCTCCTGGAGACAGCAACCTATTTTGAATTTCAGTAAACTCATCTCTACAGTTTCACCCTAAATTTGAAAGGTAAGTGGTGCAAACTATTTTTTACTTATCCAGAATAAATCTTGGACTGTAATTCTCCACATTAGTTACAGGTTTGGTTTAAATAAAAATCCTAAAAGTGAAAGGTGTTGAACCATCTTCATTCTTTCTTGTCCTGGAGGCTGGTAGAGTAGGGAATTCATATGATAATAATTTTGATATTAAGAAGGTGGACCATGAAAAACTTAGCATCAATTTTTGAGGTGGAAAGGGATAATTCTCAAACTGAAATAAAGATGATGCTGAACTTTAGGAAAAATAAAGTAAGTCATCAGCAACAGCAGCAAAAGAAGTATCTGAAACTGATCAAAAAAACTCTCCTGGAAAAAAAAAGGAAAAAATGAAGGTGAGACTTTCAGGAGTGGTGGGTATTGGCTAAGCTTGTGCTCTTGTTGAGATGACTGACTTCGTGAGAGCAAAGTCAAGCCACTCAGAGGCACTTGGAAGTTCCACTTTAAAATTCTTGGAATATACTATACAGGCAACTTCTCAATCTGCATCTTTGCTGGCATACAGAGGCAGGATGCTAAAGGAAAAAAGAACCTAGTTAAAATAATATTATTAGAGCCAAGTGGGTAGCACTCAAAAGAGTAGGGGGAATGAAAGTATCTCTATATTTCCTTTCTTGCTAACAGATTCAAACTGCAGGTAGAAACGCAATTTCCCTTCTCACTTCTAAAATGGTCCCTTCAAGAGAGGTTACTCTAACATTCTCGATATGCCAAAGAATCATGACAGATAGATATATTTTTCTATAGTTACAGCGAGACTTTCCTCTTCAGTGCAGTCAGTTTAACACCTTTTACTGGATTTTATAGAGAAAATGTAGCATGTTATTAAGGCAGAAGTAGTGCCACACTAAGCTGATATGTATTCTAGCATGTATGTGAAGAAGAAAAATATCCCACATATCAGAAATTTTTTTATTTAGCCCATCCTTCCATCCACATATTTGTGTTTCTGAGAACATGAGCACTCTGACTAATTCCTTATTTCCACAGGTGTGCTAGGTCCTGTGACTCTAGATGAATTTGGAGACATTGATACCAATTTGACGCTGCTATACACGTCACAGACTGCAAATCGTGTACGTATGTCCAGGGAGGAACTGTTTGATCTTATATATGAAAGGAGAAACAAAATGCCCCATACTATTACATAAGAATGATGAAAATAACTACAGCAGAAGCAGTGGCATGCCAAGGCATGCTGTGCATGCCAGGAGGGGTTCATATGAGGTGTGCTGGAGACTGACAGGCTTGATGTCATCTGGTGATTCAGTAAGTGAAGTGCAGCTGGTATTTTGTAGGACTGATACATTTCTTTTCAGAGAGAGAGAAGGAATGGGGAAGAATATGGCAGCCAAACATATGGCTAAGCTGACGAATGCACCAGAAAGAGCAAGAATGACTTTGAGTTTGGGTAATATATTTATTAAGGGTAGTTTGAAGCAAGGGACAAAGGAGAGAAAGCACAGCTGCTGACTGCATTTCTTGCCTCCTACACCCATAGTTCGGAACTCTTCTGCTTTTCAACACTCAAAAGAATGAGACATATACAGTGACTGACAGTCCAGATTTTGTCTGGAAGAACAGCAAGCTGCCCAGTGATATTCCAGGCTCAGGTGAGACACTCATTTAACCTATCTCTTCTTTGAAGACAAATCACACAGTCCTAAGATCTACCTGCAGTGCAATCCAGCATGCTACCTTCACATTGCCCTCAGCCAGTGATGCCAAGATCTGGGGGTAGAACAGCATCTTTCGTTTCCCTGCCCCAGATTCCCATGTTCTCTGCATCCATCCCAGCCCTAAACCTGCATTTCTGTTTAGGTGCTACTAAGTCTCTAGCAGACTCCATACTGTACCAGTGATTGGATTGTGGGGAATACCATGGCATGTTTTGGAAGAGGTCACTCTCAAATGCATAACCTTCCCTAGAAGATGGTGGTGGTCTGAATTGCTTGAAAGACTGTCCGGGAAAGGCAGCTGAGTTAAGGTTATAATGAGTTAGATAACTGTATTTCTGTATTGATGATGCAGCACGGTGGCTTCTTCTTGTCCCTTTATCCTCGTTGTAGGGAGGTGAAAAGAGGACAAAGCACTATGCAGATTCAGGGTGCTTCTCTGGAGGGGTCTGCCTCTTTGCAGAAAGACAGTGGGAAACTAGATTATTGCTCTATCTACACCCAAACCTTAAATCTGAAATCCCAGAAATCACCACCTCCTTTTGAGTTTTTGGTGACTGGTGGATAGAATGGGTGAACCCTGTTACTCAGCATAGCAGAGTCCAGCCTTACCAATCTGATCAGATTCGGACTGGTTCCCCATTTAGACTGCTGCCAAATGATGAATGGCAATGTGAACATTGCCAAAGGATAAAAATTATTGCAGTGGCATTGATTGCAAGGGTTAGTGCACAGTGGGTCAGTGTTCACCTGAGTCATTCTCATCAGTGAATGTCCAAAGGTGCCACTGTTAGAAGTCTCTGCTAAAGGCCTCCTCCATTAGCTTGCTGTACTGCTTACCTCCATTAGGGAATAGGAAAAAACTGGAAAAACAAACCCCTTCTGGTAAGAAACCATTCACAGTAAGGTGGTACATGGATTCAAACATTTTTATTCCTTAGTAAAGTAAATCTGATGGCTTTAAGTTAGGGCTTACCCCTCTTAAGAGAAGCAGGATTAGTGGTTCATAGCCAGGGACAAATGGAAGCTGCCAGGAGCAGGCCGCAGCACTGACGAGACTCCAGTTAGACAGCTCAGGGAAGAGCAGAGGGAGTTCAGCAGAGCTGTCATTTTTCAGCTTTTGTCAGATCTCTGGTCTCCCTTGGTATGACCATGAGTCCTGCTTGTGCAGAGCTGCACACGGCAGCCACAGGGTTTCCCTGCCCCAGCTGCCTGAGCCATGTGCTGCCTGGCCCCAGTCTTTTCGGTGTTGCTCCCGTCCCATTCTCATCCATCCCTTGGGCTCCACAATGTGCCATGTTGTCAGTGGATCTTTGTTTCTTTAAAACATTCACTTTGGTATGTCCTTGTTTGAAGATGCTGCATAAGGGCAAAAGAAAAATATGAATGCAGAAAGCCAGTGTCTACAAACCAGTAGCTTAACATTCAGTGCTTAATGAAGGCCTGAATTTGTGGCCAAGCTATAATAAACCAAAGTAAAACCGCCTCCTACAGGTATTTGATTATTTTATTATCATCTTTTAAAAAAATATATCTTCTTTCACTGTGATTCTAAATAAATATATTCTCCCAAAAGACAACTTTTTACAGACAAGTTTAAGTAATCACCATACATCAACAAAACCAGTCAAAACTTTCCAAACAGAAATATATTTTTTCTTCCAGGGAGGTGAACAGACACAGCAACCAGTGCCCTGCTCCTTCCTAAGTTGTAATTGAGAACAGCTGCCCTAGTTTTGCTACCCTCCTTCCTCCTGGCAGCCCATAAAAGAAGGGACTTCATCCACATTTTCCCATTATTTAGAAAGTTTTAACCATCACTCTAAACATGGATAAGGTCAATCTTCAATACACAAATGTTTCTGGTTTCAGAGGACCTGAAAACAGATAATTTGTGATGCAGGTTGTAATACTAAGAGCCAGGAGGTGGTAGCAGAGCCTCAGGAAAGGGAAATTCTGGTTCCACAGTGCATCCATGGGAAACTACAGCCTGCTGATGGTTAAGCTACAAGCCAGGATTCACAAATCTGAAGTTTTAGAGAATTGACATGAAATGACTTTGCACATTCTCATGTATCTGTTGTTTTATAGTCGTGACTTACTGCCCTTTCTTGGCAGAGAGAAACAATAGTACTGACAGTTTTCAATAGAGAGCATCAGGCTAATAATTTACAAGAGGTCTTGAGACTGATGCTGCGATGAACATGCGGAAAGAAGGTGGGGAAACGTGATACATAGAACAAGAGAAATCAAAGCTAGAAAGCTGGGTCCAAAATCCAAAGGAGTTCCTGAAGTGAATTCTTTGTCAGATGCAGACACTTATATTGATGTTGAAGGTCCCAACTCAGTTGCTTCCTGGCTCTGAAGGCAGCTAGTGTGTGTCATGTTGCTCTTTATTTACTGATTGATTTTTACACGTAATCGGTTTTCCGTGTGCCTTTACTTCTGTTTCTGGGCACAAGCATTAACCTTAACAAGACTGAATAGCTTCACTCTTTTACTGCCTGTAACTAGATTCTCCTCTGCCTTCTTTGCCTGAGAGACTTGCTCAGCAGGGTCAGTACACTCCAGGTGTGTGGCCACCAGATGAAGCTCTGCAGTAATGGCCTGTTGCTCTTCAAATTGGTGGCCACAACTTTCCTTCCCAGTATCCGGGAGATCCAAGAACTGACCGAAGACAGGCTTAAGTTTGCTTTTCCACATTAAGACAATCAAAATTACAGCCTTAAATAGTCAGTTCCCAGCCTTGGCCATGTGGCCTGCCTGCTCAGGATTAGCACCCTCCTGTGTTCTGTGGTTTTGGATCAAAGTCCTCAGATGCCTGAACAGCCTGATTTTCAAATTGTTTGGCACCTGGTATCTACCACGGACACTTTACTGACTTTGTGCTGCCAGCAGGTTAATTTCCCTCTATAGTGTATGCATTTCCTATTGAAGAATAAAGTCCACTCAGTAGCACTTATCATCCCAACACAGCGTCTACAGAAGGGCTCAGAAACGAGTCCACAGTCTCCAAAGCTCTGTCTACAACAACTATAGAATGACTTTAAACAACTGGGCCAATGAAGGGAGAACCCAGGTGTGAAAGTTGAAAAGTTTGCCTATGTTAAAATTTGTACCATGATTTTCATCCTAACCTCTTCTTGGAAAATAAGTTCTTAGAAGAAATCCTTTCAAATCCACCAGTGTCTGTACTCTGTACCAGCTGAAATTCTGAGTGGAAGCTTCAAGTGTATCCCATTCTGAAGCAAATTGTATCAGTAAAGACTCTGGGAGACAAAGGTATGGGTAGTTGTGGAAAATTCACTGTCAAAGCAGAATGTGTCTTTTTCACTGGCTGGGTACCCAATAGGACTAGAAAGGAAAAGACAAACATTATAAAGCCTGAATCAGAAAGTCATCACTGAGTATTATGCTTAATGATAAAAGCAGTAGGGATCAAATCCTTGTTCCCTGTTTCAGAGAAAGCATTATCCAAAGGAGTGAATGAGGAGCCCACTTTGCATTAAACCCTGGGTATGCTGGGGGAAAACTGTTTCCTGCCTGTCAGTGACTGATTTCAAATGGTCAACTACTTACCCCATTTACATCCCTGTCCCACAGAGAATTGTACCCAAGGTTTGCCTCCACCATCCATTCTTACGAAGTTCTTAAGAGGAGAAGTTTGGCTGCTTCATTTTTTAAAACATGGTTACTAAGAGAAGTCGACTTTATTCCTGGACTATCCGTGTTTGCTTTTAAAGAGGAGACCATCTAGAAATTGCTGTTGAGCTAATGTGAGATTTAGTGCGGTTAAATTCACCTCCCACCTGGGTGTCCCTACAGAGTGTCCATGTCTCAGATGGGGAAGTAGGACTGCACTGCTCTGGGTCATGCTTCATTCTGCAGTGAAAGAGGCAGGCATGTGTCATCTCTAGGCAGTGCTGGGCTTTACCAAAGCCTCTCAATTTGGATGTGACCAAAGAATATCCCTGCTCAGCTACTGTGACTTGCACATGTGTGGTCGAAGATAATTTCTTACATTTTGTTTTTCAATGTTCTCTGTCGAGTTGTTTATTTTTAAATTTTTCTTTTCTGCAGGCCCACAAATCTTGACTATTGCTGTCTTTACACTCACAGGAATTGTGATTCTGGTTCTGATCATTTCTTTGCTGATTCTAAGGTACCAACATTTTTGGCCTTCTATTTGTCCTTGAACAGTTTTCCTCCTAGGGCAATGCCTTTGATTTCTCCTTGAAGAGCCACTCATTAGCTGACTTTACACACTTGGGTGGTTCTCCTCAGTGTGAACTCTTTAATATATACCAAGTAGTGTTTGCATCCATAGCGTTGTTATGTCAGGTTAATAATCAAGGGGGAAGGTGCAGCAAGACTCAAGGTTTTGCATCTGCTAAAAAGCTCAGATTCCTGTACATACACAGAAGCATAAGTCTTAGACCCATCTTCAGACTTTTTCCACTTTACTGCTTACTTGGGGTTCACTTATGTTTTTTTAACCTGTTGGTGACATAAAAGTTCAATCTAGAAGGAGAAATTTACCTTGAGTCATTGTAGGAGTCAAAACACCATGAGGTTTTGGTATTTTGCATTCCATGCATCCATCCTGTCTTTTAGTTTTCTCCCACTAAGTCCAACTCTTTGCATACCAACTTTTCTAACAGCTAGGATTTCATGAATATAACATAGTTCAGCCTTATCATGATGAAACAAGCAGATAAAAAACCAATTGTGTCTCCTTTTGCTGGAAGAAATGCTACTTCATTTCAAAAGTATATGGCTTTCTTTCATATTAAAAAAAAGTCTTACCTGTGCATCTGTTTTCAGTAGCTCTTTGCTATGTATCAGAGAACTTCAGAAAAAATGAGGAAGTCAGGTCTTAAGAAAACATGATTAAAAATAGATACTCCCCAGGCTCTCTTATTTTGAGTGGACTAATGTGCCTTGCTTAACTAAGGCTTTTCAAAAAGGAAAAATCAAAGATGAAGGTATACAGCTCTTACACATCCAGTTGTACCCAAGAAATAGAAGAGCTAATCATTGCCACATCTAAGCACTAACATATAAACAGACAGGTTAATCTCATAATGGCTATGAAAAATGATAAAAATTTGTCTGGAGACAGTATGGACTTATAAAATGTTCTGTACCCATCCATATTTGCAGATGCATAATATCTAAGATTCTGTTTAGATGATTAGATGATTATTGTATAGATACCATTGTAATATTCCCAAACATCAAATATAGAAGAGATTCCTGAGGGTTTTTTAGAATAAAGCTTGCCCTTTTAGAGTCAAACTTCTCAACCATAATTGCTACTAAAGATTGTCTCCTAACAAGCAAAGGAGAAGAGAAACTCAGCTATGAAACTGCATAAAATGCCTCATTATTCCTCCTTTATCTCCCAAGTTTCTAGGACACTTGAACTATCCCACAGCTCCCTATGTGTTTCTGACTGCTGAGTAAAAAGGCAAAGTGCTGAAAAATACATAACTATGTATTAGACCTAGCATATTTAAATTCAGTTAATCACCAGCTAATACCATTTTGAACTGCAGTGCATTCTGATGACACAACACAGTTTATGAGATTGAACTGAGAAAACTAGATCTTACCACAATTATTGGTTGTCCTTTTCTTATATATATGTACATTAAAATATATTGGAAAAGGGAACATTTATGTTATTAGTCAATATCATGAGTTCTCCTCATAAATGCTCCTTTGGAGCATTTGCTAGCAGTCATCAGTGTGTTAGAATTCTCCTGCAGTCTCTCCAGTCAATCCTGTGTTGTTTTTTTCAAGAGAGGAGGGACTTGTATGAGTAAGTGGGTCATCTGATGAGTACTAGTCATCTTGCACCTTTTCTCTAAGAGAAGACAGTGCCTGCTCTGAAGTTCTGCGAGGGAGACAGCAGTTTCCTTCTCCCCATTCCAAAGGTCCTTCCCTCATTTTTAAAAATGTGCAGAATACAAAGGACACCCACAAAAAACGCATCTCATCTCAACATCATTGTTACTTCCTCTCCTGGCATTGTAGTCACACCAGTTCTTACCATCCAGTGGTGACGGTGGAACTTCCTTTGGCTTGCATTTGTGGTTTGTGTGACTTTCCTTCAGAGTACATTTAATAACACAAGGGAGAAAACCATATAAAATCCAGACAGCCCTTTGTGCTTTAAATTGTTCTGACCTTCCTTGAAACTCTGGCAATTGCCTAGCAGTTGTTCTGCTAAATCTGTTCTGTTCTGCTGGGTCTATGGAATTGAATGAGCATTTCGGCTTTCCCAAAGCTAGGAGAATTACAGCAGGCTCGACCTGAAAAACTGTATGAGAGCCACAGTGCTTGTGCTCCAGCCTTGCCAACCTGACACTCCAACCTTGTGTCATCCTGACACTAGAAGCTTCCCTGTGCTAATCTCCTGTTGTGGGTTTCGGTTAATTGGGAGGACGTTCTGTTTGCTCGTTTTGAAGGAAGTACAGGAGAGATAATGAGCGCCGGTGGAAGAAATGGTCCCATATACCGCCTGAGGAAATCTTGCCTCTGGAGACCAGTGAGACAAGTCACATTAGTTTGAAGGTAAGAGAAGCATGACACTCAAAGCTGGATCTTGGATTCTGTCTTCTAAAGATGATTGATGATGGCATGTTGGCATGGTCTGACTACAATGCAGGCTATGGCTTTGGTAGAATCTCGTAGGGTCTGTTTAATTATTTTTTTTATTGAAGAAAAAAAGAGATTATTCCCCATCTGTCTCTCCCTAATAGAATATATCTGTTTCCCAGCAGCAAAGCTTATGTTGTAATGGGAGAAAGAGATGGGTATTAATTTCCAGTCTCTTCCTGTTACAAAGGATTTCCTTGTGCTTTGTTATGTCTCTATAATGCCCAAGAGCATGAAAGCAGCAGGTGGAGGGCATGGGAGGGGCATGGATGTCCCACACTTTCTGTGGCAGGTAGTGGCCCTCCCTAGAGAGAGAGGTTTATGCTTCTCTGTGTGACACACACTGACATTACTTATCTCTCTGGACCTGCTGCGTGGGACTAGGTGATAATTGCAAGTTAATTATTCTTCTTCGTTCTCAGATCGATGAAGATAAGAGACGTGACACTTTGCAGAGACTGCGCCAAGGCAAATATGACAAGAAGGTAAGCTGACTGCAGTGTCCCTTCCTCAACTTAGGAGGGCTCTTCCTGGGAGGAGGTCATTCCTCCACCCCTGACCTTGCAAAATGGCTTGATCTTATGGAAGCAATAAGTCGTTTACTCCCTGTCAGGTGCTTTGCATTTTGCTTCCTGACAGGAGGCAATATATGAGGTTCCATGAATCCCTAGCCTAGTCCAGAAATACAGAAGTACAAACAGAGGGACCAGAAATCTGACATCTTTTGGTACTGAGGAGATGAATGGATTCATAGAGGACAGGCTATTTACATGGCAATTCTTGTACATTCAGTAGAGCTATCTGCCTGACTGAGGTATATTCATGTTGAGTTAAAATCTGCATTATTGACAGTTCTAACTAGTTCCTATCTGCCTGGGAAATCTTTTGAAGGAAACATAACGCTGTTACTTATTAGCTAATAACTGAAACTCCAACACTGAAGCAATAAGGCAAGTGTTTCTGAAGTATTTATTTGTATGGATGTTTCTTGCTGTTGTACTAAACCCATGATTTTTTTTTTCCACTGGTATTTTTTTCTTCAGGTGGTGATCCTAAAGGATCTCAAAAACAGCGATGGTAATTTCTCAGAGAAGCAAAAAATAGAACTGAACAAGGTAACTGCTGCACATAACAACTGGACACTGAAGGGTGGGATGGAGCCTACAAGTGAAGTCATTGGTTTCCACTGTCAACTTCAACAGCCACATGCTTGTGCACATTTGTGAGGTGGACCAGTAATGAGTTCCTCAAAGGATATTGCTGGATGAACTTTCTCTTTGTGTGTATGATCTCACCACCAGTTCAGGGTCTGAATTGTATGCCAGTGAAGTTGAGGATGGATGAAGTAATTCATGCTCTGTCATGTGGCCTTGCTAAATACGTTTCTAAAGCTAATGCTGAAAGGCAATACACTCTTCTTGCTTATATCATGCTAATTCATTAGTAACAGAATGTTGTAGTTAAATGTTATTATTGAATGCCAAGTGCAGCTCTTTAAATATAAGTAACTCTCTGCTGACTTGTGCATAGACTCTTCCAACAGGAGAGATGAAGTTGGCTGCAGTACTGCATCTTTTTTGAATTAGTAGTTTTTTTTTTTACACAACACAGCTATACTGTGAATTCAATAAACTCCAAAAATACCTCGAAGTAAACTACAGTTGTCTATATAAATGGAAAAAGTCCATAATATCATGCAGCATCATTAGATTTTTATTACTTACTCATTTACTGACTGATTCACAACACTTTGTTACTCATAATGGCTATTCTGATCAACTAGGACGTTTGAGTAGAAAGGAAACATTGGAGACTACAGTGGGCTCTGGAATTAACTTTCAGTATCCAAGAGCAGCCACTCTTATTGCCCCAATCCAGAAGGCTCTGGAATGAAAAATGTCTTCAAGTGCTTCACTCAACGCCTTAGTACACACTGGTTTAAAAGAAACTCATACATCTTATCAGGCCCTGAGATAAAAAGCCACATTACACAAATATCCTTGATCTGTGTTTCTGTACGAATAGTGATTGCTTTTAAAAATAGGTGCAATGTTTCTGCTCTAGCTCCTACAGATTGATTATTACAACCTGACCAAGTTCTATGGCACTGTGAAGATGGACACTACGATCTTTGGGGTGATTGAGTACTGCGAAAGAGGTTCTCTGCGGGTAAAGAATTTTGTGGGTCTCCTTCCACCCTTAAATTATCAATTTTCAAAGTGAAAAAAAATAAAAATCCTGTCTTTACGTCTTTGGCCCTCATGCAGCAGCCATGGACTGAGTAAGTGGCTTCAGGTTTCTGACTCTGATTTTCCCCTCCCTTGCTAAGTTCTCTCCAGCCTTCCCTAGGTGCTGCTGTGGCTGCCATCAGTTTGATGGCTCTCAGCAGTCAGAGGATCAAGTAAGTTTCAAGTCAGACAATGCACAGGCAGAGCTCTATCCAGGCAACAGCAACAGCCACTATTTCTATTGTGCCCCCTATGGGGAGCATATGGGGTATAACTTTTTCTTTATTTTCCAAGCTGTAGTTGTCTCTACTGATGCCCTTGTGGACCCCTCAGTGCCCCCAGAGTGTGAAAGGATCGCGAGAAGAATATTCCATATGAATAAGGGACAAACAGTTTCAGGCTGGAATATGGCAAATCCTGTGTTGTAAAGGGACAACAGCCCTTAATTTTTGTTTATAAAAAGAAATGGTGAATTGATGTCTGGCAAAAATTATGGAAAGGCTTACAATTAATTATTACCGACATAATTTCAGCGCTAATCATGAAGTAACGATGGCATCAGCTCTTCTGCTGGCACACATTGTTTCTGCTTCTGAGTTCATACAAAGACTCATCAGTAGTAGTGGTCTCTGGAACAAACTCACAGCAAGGCAGCAAAATAACAGCTTTATCTGTGGTTCTTTTCTTGTAAACTGGCATACTCATGGATGCTTACTTTTAGCAACGGAAATCATAGTGGCTGGAAGAACTGTAAATGACTGGAACTTCAAGATAAAGGAACAATGTACTTTGAATTTACAAGGCCATAAGTAAATTTGTAGGAAATGGACTATGAGCACAAAACACAGAAATTCCTCTCCCTTTCTCTTGCACACCTTGCCTATTTCTGTCGCAGCTATTTTGTTTTATTAAAGACTTGGCTTTAAGATCAAATTCACAATTTACCTTTATTTACACAAACTCCTCTTTTCTGAAGTCCTCACTTTTCTAGCTCTGTGTAAATATATTTCATATTGCCTGTTTTCTGAGGCAACTCCTGCTCTAGTGCATGTACTCCTCTTTCATTTGAAAGGCTTTGAGATTTAGGTACTCATGTCTCATCTGATTTTTCTTCTGATGTAGATTAGAACCATTCTTTTCTTCTCTTGACAGGATGTTTTAAATGATAAAATCTCCTACCCTGACGGCACGTTCATGGACTGGGAATTTAAAATCTCCGTCATGTACGATATTGCCAAGGTAAGCGGGCTGCTGACAGTGCAATGTTAATCAACCTGTCCTGTCTTGCAAAACCGATCCTCTGGAGAAAGGCAGCTTTCAAGGTCTTCTCCTTTACTTGCTAAAGCTGTGTGTCCTTCCACTCTTTCCTTCTCTGGGGACAGGTGTATGAGGCAGTAGATCTCAAATTGAAGGAAGAAATAGGGACTAGAGCTGGCTTTGGGCTATTTATAAATAAACAAATAAAGTATGCGCCAAAGAAATGTGACCCGAAGACCAGAAGGTGACAATCTATTGACCAGTGGCTCTGATTAGTAGGGCATGTGCAGTCACAAGACCTACAAAACACACTGCTCTTTGGCCTCAGGTAAGGCATACTAAAGAAAACTGCTTTTTTCAAACGATGAAATTATTCTGATTTGTATCCAGAGATGAGATTAATTTTTTCTAAACAAACTGTTTATTTTGCATCCTGATTTTCTCACTCACTAGAGTGACAAACAATATTTTCTCAGTAGAGCTATCCATTTCAGACAGTTTGAGAGGAAAGAAATTAATCTTGTACAGAAACCAAGACTACTTTTTCAGTAGCTTTCAACATGATCTTTGCATTTTAGGCCCTTGAGGCGGGAAGAATCAATATGCATGGCGAAGGAAATTCTAGTCTACACTAGAGACTTGTATCTGTTTAGCTGTTAAGGAGTCTTTACAATTCATAGGTATAACTATTTGTTATACCTCTGCAGGTAATGCAGAGAATTCTCTGCCTTTTTTCTAGTGCTCAACTGCTCTCCTTTTCCTGATACTGGTTTGAATTTGGATGGTCCTTCCACTTCTCTACATGCATCATTCATCAAATCTGAACTGACTCCACTGTGTCTGTTCTAAAGAGATATTGAAAATTTTACTTTTTACTCAAGCCCCCTTAATCCAAATTGTCACAGTTTGTTGGCCTTGTTAATGACTTTCAAGTTCAGCTAACATTCAGCATTAAGTTTCATTTTAAATAACAGCAATGGAGTTTCCTTTCCTGTGACAAACCTAGGCAGCTTGAGGCCAGGGGGGCTCTGGGGGCTCAGAGATGGGCAGAGGGCAGGCAGGGACCCAGCTTTCGCTAGATGCTGTTCATACCGTAGGATGTCATGCTCAGTATATAAACTGATAAACTTGGGGGGAGTTGGGCAGGAGGGCAGGGTCGCTCAGCAGATGCTGAGCAACTGCTCTGTGCATCACTTGTTTTTCTTGGGTTTCATTTCTCTCTTTTTGTTATATTCCTTTTCATGACTATTATTACTTATTACAAGAGTATTTTATTTCAATTATTAAACTGCTTGTGTCTCAACCCAGGAGTTTTACTTTTTTTTTCCCCCAATTCTGTTCCCCATCCCACTGTGGGGGGAAAGAGGGGTGAGTGAGTGGCTGTGTGGTGCTTAGTTGCAGGCTGGGGTTAAACCACAGCTTTTCCCTCTCCACACCACCACTACAGTCTGCTTTTACTGCTACCTAAACTGTCCTCATACTTCACTTGCTCTTCATCTGACACAGAAGCTGCTGCATCAGTGTTTCTAAACAGAGAAGTTGGATCATTTCTATCCAAATGCTAGCCAAGTAGTGACTATTCCTAGAACAGCTCCTAGTCTACTCAAGGAGCTGGGGTAGGCAAAGGGAAAGCTCTAAGTCTGCTTTATTTCTTCTCTCCTCTCCTCTCCTCTCCTCTCTCCTCTTCTCCTCTTCTCCTCTCTCCTCTTCTCCTCTCTCCTCTTCTCCTCTCTCCTCTTCTCCCTTCTCCTCTTCTCCTCTTCTCCTCTTCTTCTCTCTTCTCTTCTATTTTTTTTTCCGCTGCCTTTACTGTTTCTAGGTCTGATGACACCACCTGTAGCTACATGGATTTGGCTATATGTGACCAAAGAGCTCTTGTGAAAGGTCTGCTGAGAAGGAATTGCAGCAATTAAGTCTTGCACTTATTAGTGCATATACTGTTGTTGCAACACTATTTATTAAATAAGGGGCTGCTGCAGGATATTGCACAAGGGATTGTAGCATTCTTGCATTGTGTCAGGAAAAGTTTTTTTCAGTCAGAAATAAAGCTTTAGAGCAGAGGTTACAAGAATGCCTCCAGGAGGTATACTGCACTGAAAGTCATTATAAATTTTAGAAATCACATCATGGGTTCCTAATAGGTTCTGTGTTTTCAGGTAGGACAGTTGGAAGGAAAGAGGAAAATTTTATCAGGCATATCTATAGGGCGTTTGCCTCCAGAAATTATTAACAAGAAACCCCTGGTAGAAGGAAATAAAAATTATGCCTGCTGTTTGGTGCTAAAACGGATTGGGAATTCTGCAGCAGCAATGGGTGTATTTCCTGGCTGATGAAAGCAGGATCTGGAAGAAGGCACAGCTGGAGGAAATAGGACCTAAATCAGGCTGGATAGTGTCATTAGACCTAATAAAGAAATGTGTTCCTTTCATATAGCATGCACAGTCTTTGTAAATTTTGGCACAGTCTAGATAGGTCCAGGATAACCAGTCCAACAACATTCTCCAGGGATTGCATCTCTTGCAGGCTGCTTATCTCAGGCATACATCTACTCTGTCCAAAACTCAGCTCATATCTCAGTGGTCTCTTGTAGCATTTTCTGATCTGTTCTCAATTACAGGTACCCAGTATTTGGAGAGAAAACCCAGCATGTCATACAGTGTATTCATGACCATATGAGCTATGTAAGCCCGGTTAAATTTTATCTACCAGTTATCATACAAGAGGATGAGCCATGCGTTTAGAAGTCTAAGTGGAGGACCATTCAGAGAATAAACTAAACACATCATGATGTACCTGTTCTGACTTCCTCAGAATATAGATCGTGCTTCACATACTGAGTTAGTTACAGGAAAGAGAATTACAGGAAAAAATAAACAACCAGCAGTAGGCTATAAGTAGGTGTGAGCTTAAATAGTTTAGAAGAGAGAGATGAAACCGAATAAATAATAGCAAGAGGGTACAAATTAGCATGCCTACTCCCTTCTCCAGTTTACACCCACTTGTTCTTTTCTTGCTGTGCCTCAGTGCTGGCCCCTTCTTGTGTATTGTGCTGTATTCACCTGCCTTAGACTCAATGAGATAAATTCACAGGTGGTAAGTAAACAGGGGCAAACTACACACCTTTGTATGTCTGTATATGTTGAGATTCAGACTTTCAACTCACAGGAAATACAGCTGAAACGGCATCATCCAGTCCTCACGGTGCCCACTTCTGACTTCAGCTCATGGTTATATGGGATGTATTGACAGGTCAGAAGACACCTTTATGATTGTCTAATTTGATCCCCTGCTTTATAGAAGCTTTAGTGTATCATCTAGCACTCTTCAGCCCTCTGCTTTGCAGAAGATGATCTGCTGCAATGTTTCTGAATGAAGTCTCTGGTGTACAGTAATCTTCAAAGATGACACAGACATAAAGAGCAATTCCTCTCACACTTATGGTGTCCATTGGATGACTGCGTATTTGCAAGCGCTTTTTTCTGTGACATTCCAACAAATTGTACTAAATAGACTAAAAAAAAAAGACATTTATTTCAAGTGTAATCAAAACTTCTGTGGGAGGAAAGAAATTTTCCTAATTGCTTAATTGTATTCTGATCTTATCAAAATCCAAGCTACTATGTCAGGCTTTTCTTAACTAAGAGAAAGAATGGTCGTCTATGACATGATCATTCTAATGATCCATCTTCTTATTTCTTAACATTGACTGTTCCTGTTATCTTGGAAAGTCTCCTCTAAAATAATATTTATTTCCCTCCATGACAGGGAATTGTGATATATGCGTATCCACCGCTGATGAAGGCCATTTAATTACTTGGACAGATATTACACTTCCACTTCACATTCTTGTTAAGTCTGATAACAGCCAAGTATCTCACACAGAGTCTTGCTTTCTTTCTCTTTTATTATTAACCACAGGGGATGTCTTACCTGCACTCAAGCAAAACTGAAGTCCATGGTCGACTCAAATCCACAAATTGTGTAGTAGACAATCGCATGGTAGTGAAGATCACTGATTTTGGCTGTAATTCAATTCTGCCTCCAAGGAAAGGTAAAAACAGCACCCAATTGGACTCTCCTTCATGGTTTCCAACCCAGAGGAATTTTCTTGTATTCATAGTCCAGTAGGGCCTAATTGCATCTTGTACACAGTACAAAACTCACAATATAATTTTTACTCATGTAGCAGCCATCATACAAATGGTATCGTAAAATATTGTCTGAACTTATTTAACACAGTGGAAGAAAATTATTAGCAGATAGAGAAAGAAATCAGACAGTGTAGGTAAGAAGGAAAAGAGAGATGGATTTTCAACTTATAGTTTAGAAAACGGAGATTTCATATGTGGCTGAGATGCAAAAAACATTTTCAGCAACAAGACCTCAATGCTAACAGCTCTCCTTAGCAGCAATGCTCAATTTGTGTGAAGAAAGAGTTAAGCACCACATGATCTTGTCATTGATCAGATGTGTTACCACAGTGCTCTGTGATTTAATCTAAGCGTTAACACTTGTGACTCTGATCATCCTTAAAAAGTTTGCAGTGATAACTTTAATATTTTTCATTCCTTAGGCACGAATAACAAGCTGTCATACCATGGCAGCATTCTGATTTCGAGGTACAATGGTGCTTGTTGCACTGGAAGTAGAGATTAATAATTTATGTAGATAGAAAGTGGTTATGAGAAGGTAATATTATGTCAGGCTCAAAAGCACTTGAGAATTATTTCAACAGATTCATGATACTAAGACTGCTGGGAAAAATTAGTCTTCTCATCTGACATCTTGCATAAAACACTCCATGCATCNCGTAGGATGTCATGCTCAGTATATAAACTGATAAACTTGGGGGGAGTTGGGCAGGAGGGCAGGGTCGCTCAGCAGATGCTGAGCAACTGCTCTGTGCATCACTTGTTTTTCTTGGGTTTCATTTCTCTCTTTTTGTTATATTCCTTTTCATGACTATTATTACTTATTACAAGAGTATTTTATTTCAATTATTAAACTGCTTGTGTCTCAACCCAGGAGTTTTACTTTTTTTTTCCCCCAATTCTGTTCCCCATCCCACTGTGGGGGNTTTTTTTTTTTTTTTTAAGTACTACTAGCATTCATGGCCTAAGAAGCCCATGAAAGGTAGCTAAGAAAAGCAAGTTCATTGCCAATAACCATAACGTTTCTGGAGGTGAGAGGGTCTCCATTGAAAATTACCACATTAGAGGTTTATCTAACCTGTATTGATGGTAACTTCTCAAGAAAAATGCTGAAGTAGGAAGTAAACTGCACTGGTGGGCTCTGGGTTTGATAAGGAAAGAGTAAAAGGAAATATCACTGCAGCCAATGGATGCTCTGAGAAGAATCACTCTTTTTCAATTACTTCTCTCCCTTCCCCCTTTAACTCACCCCCTCATTGTCATCTGGACCTTCAGACCTGTGGACAGCTCCTGAGCATCTCCGTCACGCTGACGTATCTCAGAAGGGCGATGTGTACAGCTACGGGATCATTGCCCAAGAAATCATCCTACGTAGGGGGACCTTCTATACTAGACAATGCCGCAACAGCAAAGGTAAATCCACAAATTTCTCCTCCATTATAGCCTTGCAAGATGGTGTAGCTATAACTGACCCATTCTCCAAGTTTTGTGAAAGGCACCATCTCCGACAGCTGCTTGAACTGCTTCTTCTTTCACAGTGATGAATGAAGAGCCTATTTAAAGAATCTTGCAATAGGGGCAAATGTCCTTATTGTTTCTGCAAATAAAGTTTGCACTGAGTTTTCTTGCCCTTTCTCCTCCCCCCTCACCTTGGCCATGACATTACAGAAGTTAGCTTTATACAATACTATCAATGCTATCCAGACTTACTGTAACATTTAAAGACCACAAGGGTTTTTCTATTATGAGTTGTTCACAACATATAATAATTCACTCATATTAGGCACTGTAAATCAGTACTGGCAGCGCAGAACAACAGAAACTCAGCAGCATGACACAAGAACAGTGGGCATTTAAAAACTAGCAATTCAGACTTTATTCAAGCCTGTCAAAGTTAACTTAAGTCATTTAACTTCTGTCTGAAAAAAACATTTCCTGTAGTACATCCATTAAAACCCACTCTGTGGTTTTTGTGACATTGTTTTTGAGTGCCTAACAGCCCAGTCAATCCCAGTTCCCAGAATCTAGGCATATTATATATTAGAACTGACATAAAAGCATGTGTGTTTGGGATTTTCCTAGTGACTGTTACCAACAACAAGTTTAGGCATTGCCTTTATCTCTGAGTCATTCTTATAGATCCGCCTCACATTCATTAAAACATCTAGAGCAGCAGCTGGACAGCTTAATAGCTCTTTTCCCGAGTTACATTTGATAATAACTTCTGGGGTATGTTCATCATCCTCCATTATTGCAAATCTATGTTCATATTTGGGGCAACACAATATTTCACATCACCGACTCTGTAATCTCTTTTAGGTATATATTTATATTAGAAATGCCTGTTCTCCTTCAGGCAAACTCTTCAGGCCTCCATGCTTAAGATAAGGCAAAGAAAATAAAAGTCTTCCTATTACTTTTTCTTGGGAAGAGACAGGCACAATTCTCATGAATGCAAGGATTTTACAAATATCACCAAAATAGATGGAGAAAGGAAAGATCAATGTTCTTCCTTGCTCATTTTGACTTGCAAAGCAAATCCATAACAAACTACATTATTTTAATTGTTTATTGAGCAGTTACAATCTTTCTGTCTTATGTTGATGGTTATTAAATTAGGCTCAGACTAAGCATTTCTGGGATCTTCTGAGATGTGATGGCATCCTCACTGCTCTGTGTTTGACCCTGGTTGTCATAGTCACAACCTGGTTCCTTATTTTAATTGTAATCTGTTTCTTAACACTGCATTTTGTCATTTTAGAAAAACTGTTCCTTTCAAATAATATTAGATTAATCCATTCAACTGAAAGAATTTTTAGCACCTCTAGGTGCTGTTGCTGGAGATGATCACACATATCAGCATGTTTACTAAGTCAGCAATAAACTTACTGGGCCCAAAGCCTGTTTGGTAAGTTTGGATTCAGTAACTTAAAAAACCTCACTTTGTAACCTTCAGTTGAAATTTTAAGTTTTCCATTCAGTGAAGAGATTGTTTTCTTCTCAAAGCTTTTTCCTTATCATCATTAGTAGGTGTCCAAGATATATATTGCTGATCTAATGGCTTCTGGTATTATTCTTGATTTTTGATGATGCAATTTGAATAAATGTGTTCAGCCTAGTTTCAGCAGTTCATCAAATTTCCTGTAACAAAAAGAAATGAGTGTTATTATGTATTGCTGAAGTGGCTTCTCATTTAAATGTCTGGATTCATTCATTAACCAGGACGAGGCAGCAAGAGGGTGGACCATGCTTATTCAAACACCTCTGAATTTTGTTTGTGGCATCATCTAACTTTGAAAAACCGTAGCTCAAACTTAGGGTGAGCATTAATTTACAAATATCCAAGATAAAAACATGGAAAAGAATACCAAATTAGAGTCAATAGTAATGAGCAAAGAAATGTCCCTGTTTCATGTTAGATTTTTTTGATTTTTAAGTCTCCCGCAGAAAGTCTTTCAATGTCTAGTCTATACAAAAATTAATCTTGGCGAGTTAGGAGATATGATATTGGTATTTCAGGACAACCGATATAACTACTTCTCCAAGATTTCACTGAAAGCAGCAAGGATTTTGTTCAGATTTTAAGAGTGGTTTCAAAAGCCCTGCACCTAGCTTCCATCAATCAAACTGGGAAAATTAAACTCAACTTCTAGCTACTCAGTGAGCCAATTTTCAATGTGCAGATATGTATCGATCAACTTAACGCAATAATATTGCTACTAACGAGAGAAAAGAAGTCCAACAAAGAAAACAGGCATATCGAACTGGTTTTCTCATGTATAGAAGTTTCCAGGTCATCATCCTATTCACTGATTTCTTTGTAAGAGAGCTGTTAGGCCAGCTGGTTGCTCCAGTCTTCTGCAGAAACACCTCATTCACTGCTCAAGACTGTGAAATCTTGTCACACGCCAACGCTCAGTTCAAGCCGCCTCCTTGTTCCACTACTTTCTGCCACCGGCTAATTGCTGTGCTGTTAATAGTCGCTGTTACTTCCGCTCTCAGTTGTGTGCGCAGCATGGAAATGCAACATGTTCCTCTTGCATACATGAGATTTACACAGTTTCTTCTGCCTCTTGGCACACAGAAGACTTTTTAGCAGTCTCTCCACTCCATAGCATTTGAAAGACTCAAGTCTCTCCTTCTCTAGTCTGTAATTTCTATACCACAAAGCTGGAAGCTACTGCATCTTTTTAGAGTGATGATGCACATTGGACATGCTTAGGCATCCCTAGCTGCTCTAGACTTGCACATACCATTACAATTACAAACCTTCCTCATATCATGAGTAAAATTATCTCCCAAGTATAATCAGACATTATTATTAAATGCTTGTTCACAGATCCTTTTTGGTTTCTTTTTCTCTCTCTTAGAGACAGAAAATCACTTCTCTTTTTTTTTTTTAAAAAATTCCCTCCCTCTGGAACTCTTGACGTCTGGAGGAAAAGGACAAAGAGAGATTTTTGCTCTAGCTCTCACTTTTGTGCTTAGATTGAGTTGTGCAAATGCAGCCTGCATTCTGATGTGTTTGGAATCCAAATAACTTCTATAGAATGGATTTAATGAATAAGAGTACAAATGAGCTAACAAATGCAATGTTTTTAAACCATATACATTAATAGCTTAATTTTAAGGAAGCTGAGCATCTGTAAGATGATTTGAAATGCTCTAATGAGAGTTATCTGTCTCCATACTTTTGATGAAGTTGAAATGGGCTTTTTGCATTGTTTTTACTATAGCTATACTTCATGCTGAGAGGCACACTAATAATGCCTAACGTTCATTTGGGAAGATGCCATAACCATGTCTACCGTGACCAATAAATACTCATGTACATTGCTATTCATTTTGCTTTCAAGGACCTTCAAGCCAGCTTGTTTTGATCTTGTGCCATATATTTAGAAAATCTCTGAAGTTGAAATTCACATCAAAACGAGGGAACTGTCTTCAAGGCTTCTGTTTGTACAGTAACAGTTTGTACCTAGGACGCTATGCATAAGAAATGTCCTTCTTACGTTTTTGTTTGTTTGTTTACAACTTTGCATCTTTTTCCTGTGTTAGAGAAACTTTACAGAGTGGAGAGTGGCAAAGGAGTAAAGCCTTTCCGACCAGACTTGACTTTGGAAATAGTGGGAGAAAGACAGATGGAAGTAAGCTAATAATTAACTAAGCCATTTTGTGGGTGAAGGGTGGAAATCCTGGTCAAACTAGAGTTCATGATCATGGGAGGATGAAAGCTATGCACGTTTTATGCCAAATGCTCTAACCTCCTGGGAAAAAATGGTACTCTATAGTTGTTACCAGTAAAATGAAATACAACTCACGAAAATTATTTCACTGGACAGAAATGAATGCTTCTTTGGTGCCACTCTCCTGACCTATTTTAGACATCTTTAAGATGGGATGAATCATCTCTCCACTGATTATAGAGCCCCTAAGGCTTCTTACTCAGGTGAAAATGTCTGTATTGTAGACATCCATATATTCGGCAATGAACCCTATTCTTTTTGGTTGAATCACCCATTTCAGAAAAATCCCATACTCAAGTTATTTGTAATATAATTACCACAGCATTTATCTCCATGTCAATAACAGTTATCTGGCACCAGCTGCAAGACTGGATATATTTTCCTTGTCTTTCGTTTATGTATTGAAAAGTTCAAGTTAAGATCATGCCACTAGTCGCCACAGAGTTAAGTTTACGATGCTTGCTGTGAGTGTCCTCACCATAGATTCAAAACAGTTAGTCACACATTTTAATATGTTGCCGGTCAAGAGGAACCAGAAATTCTCTAATGAACTAGTGCTATTTAGCACCACTGTCCTTCTATATCCATTACTCAGGTGGACTTTCCTTAAATTTTTGTTTGAAGGTGTATACACTAGTGAAGAGCTGCTGGGAAGAAGATCCAGAGAAAAGGCCTGACTTTAAGAAAATTGAGAGTACTCTCGCTAAAATATTCAGGTGAACAGCAGGGGCTCTGGTTTTTAACAGGCTTCAAACTCCTCCTAAGAGCTCATATTTTTAAGTGTGTAAGCTGATGTGATTATGATTCAGTCAGTGGAAAAACTGGGTGTCTGTACTCTAGATACTTTTTGACTCTTTGGCAGTAAAGAAGGTGAGAAGGTATGTATGTAAACAGACATGGGTGTACATGAGCATCTATGCATATATTAGCTGAATGAGGGTAAGACGATCACCGTACCTCAAACAGGTACATTATAAAAGTAGCAAGCTGGATAATTAGAGATTTAAACCATTCAATTAATTCATCCCCTGTCTCTAGGCAAGAGTTGGATAGTGACTCATGTTGTCTAAGTTTCAGGAAATGAATGCGCATAAATATTTGGAAGATGATTAGAAAGTTTGGATGAGCTGGGTTGTGGCATAAATGAGTTTGGAGGGTCCCAAATTAAGCTAACTACAAGTGTTGGGTTGTAACTCACCAGAAATATTAATTACAGGGTTTTGTTGGTATAAAGTTGTGGGATGATAAATGCCATAACTGGATAAACCATATGGGGTTACACAGGCCTTTCACCTGGCCAATGCTGCATTATTTCTGCAGAGTTTGGTCTGAATTAATTAAGTGATTTAAGGGCACTTTAAGAATTACCAGCTTCAAGTGACATGTGTAGACTGCAGATTTTCAATTCATATACATAAGCTCTCCAAGCAAGACAAAAAGTGGTGTGCACTTTACATTCTAACTGCACTGGAGAAGTTTTCCATTGCTCCTTTTTTTTTTTTTTTTTTGCCTCTTTCAACAATGTGCTTCCATCAACCTTTCTTGTTGGCTCCTGCATATTTCTGTTTTTCACAGTAACTACCATGGCCAAACCAACGAAAGCTACATGGATACCCTGATCCGGCGTCTACAGATGTATTCCCGGAACCTGGAACACCTGGTGGAAGAAAGAACAGAGCTATACAAAGCAGAGCGAGATAGAGCAGATAGGCTTAATTTCATGTTACTTCCAAGGTAACTGGCCAGGAGGATTTTCACTGGCATTTTATTTACATATATCACCTGATTCTTGGAGAGTGGGGGTTGGTATTGGTATTAATCTTCCATTTCCTTCCCCTCTAATCTGATCCCACTAGAGAGGAAACAAGAAGCAGCTGTCCCTGATGTCTCCAGCCTATGGCAAAGTTTCATGTCGGTACTGGGACCGGTTATCTCCCTTAACCTCTTTGCACGCGCAGGATCCCACTTTCCAGCACAAACCTTTTTTTTACTGCTTTTCTGGGAACATAGAGATCTATCGTGATCCCGCATCAGAGCTCTGCTCTGCTCCAGCACCTTGCTAGGTAGAAGGAGTGTCTCCAGCTGGAAAGCAGGAATTCAGTCCAACTTCAGACTGAGGTTTAGCAATGCAACAGAGGGGCTGAGGTAGGCTGGGCCAGACTGGCATAGGGAAAGTAATATTGACATTATAATACTGGCAATACCAGTAATTTTGGCATTGCATATGTCTGGAATAGTAAAACTATTCTGCTATGTCATTACTATTTTCAAGGGTATTTAAGTAGTCAAGGTATTAATTTTATGACTCATCTTACAAAAAAAATGTGCCTGTTCAGTCCAGTTTTGGGGAAACTTTGAAATGGTCTGTCTGTGTAGACCACATGACAAGCAATCCATGGTTCCTTCCATTCTTTATTGCTCCTACCACTCTATTATTCTCCCATTGTAGATTGAACGCAGCATTGTGCAACACCTATAATTTTCTGGGTCTTTTTCAGTTATTCTTTCTAATATCCTCACTAGGAACAGATATTTTCTTGGATTTAGAAATGCAAGAAAATGAAGGTCCCTCTGAATAGATATTGACTGTTGTGGTATTGAATTTTTGTTCCATAAAATTATCAGACTGTGATATCTCATCTGAAATCAGGATGAGGTGATGTAATTATCAGAATGAAATTACTTCTGTGCTGAAGAAACAGAAAAATATGTCTGTTCTTACTTATTGTGCGGGTAGAATGTAGGTCTACGTGTCAGAAGCTTCAGAATTTCATTTTTAAATTTGACCCAAAATTCACATTTCTGTCCTTAGCCAAGAAGCTCAGTTGCTTGTGCCTCAATTTCCTCATGGCTATTAACACACATAGATTTTGTAAGGCTGTAGCACATTAATTGACATTAGTAAGTGCATTGAAGTCCCTGGCTGAAAGGCATTATGGGCATCTAAAATGTGATTACAGTGGCAATTTTCAGCAAACTATTGATGTTTCCTACACAGAAAGCAATGATGTGGTTGGGTTGCATTAAAAAAATACCTTTAATATTAAACATTACTCATCTGTCTTCCTGCCTTCTCTGTTTCCACAGGCCAGTAGTAAAGTCTTTGAAGGAGACTGGCCTGGTAGAGCCAGAATTATTTGAAGAAGTCACTATCTATTTCAGTGACATTGTTGGCTTCACCACACTCTGCAGATACAGCACCCCTATGGAGGTGGTAGATATGCTGAATGACATCTACAAGAACTTTGACCACATTCTTGATCACCACGATGTTTACAAGGTGATTAGCTCTGCACTTTTGTTCAGTTAACAGCCAGGGAACAAACAAATCAAATTGGATGATGTGATCTATCTGGGAATCTACCTTCTAAGCAAAGATGAAAGAGAGGTCAAGGTCAAGATCACCTCATTTCAATATACTTTCAGCGTGCCTGCTTATACCAAATTTTCTATACTAGGTGGTCACAGATTCATTACCTGGAATGCTGTGTACAGTTATAAACATTCATGTACCAAAAAGGTGTCAGCTACCTTAAACTAACCAATCCTGCTGTCCAGGAAATAAATGTCTAATCATGGACAAGAGGAGCAGATAAAACCTTCTGCCTTTAATGTAATGTAATTTGTAATTAAGTGTAAATACGTAATTTGCTATGTCGGCAGACAGTGAGTTCTAATTTTGTGTCCACAGGTGGAGACCATCGGTGATGCTTACATGGTGGTGAGTGGTTTACCAAAAAGGAATGGCAACCGGCATGCAGTAGACATCTCCATGATGGCTCTGGACATCCTCAGCTTCATGGGATCTTTTGAACTGAGACATCTGCCGGGTCTGCCTGTTTGGATTCGCATTGGAATTCACTCTGGTACACAGTAGTGCTAGATCATGATGACAATGCTGTTGCCTAGTTTTCGAACAGAATAGACATCCATAGAAAATCTGGTAGTACATCATGCATAACTGCTTTCCTCATGAAGAATCAGGTTGAAAACAATGTACCTGGAGGAAGAACAACAGAAGTAAATAAACCACTGGTTTGATTCCCTGTAGTGAAATAACCTGTACCCATTCATTTATAGCTTAAGTCAGTAGCTAGGAGGAGGAACCGTCATGTTTCCTGATATGATTAAGCCAGTTGTATCAAATAAGCCTTTGCAGATCGCTCCTCCCTGACCAAAATGGAGATCAGTCATGGCCAGCTATGCTTGTCTAGCCAAAGAAAATGCAAGCCTTTTATGGTTTATTTTATGCTTTTATGTTTTATTTTATGCTTTTGGAGGCAAAAGTTCTGTTAAGCCCATGTAGGAATTAATGTTTTATTTTATTCATAAAAATACTTTTTATCAAAGGGGAACAGCAGATGGCTCAACAATCCCAAGTACTTTTGAAAATTTTATTTCCACTTGTTTCAACAACCTCCTAAACACCACTTGCCAAGGGAAGAACGTATCAGTGAAAGTGACAGTGGCGCTAGGAAACCGCCTGAGGCACCACTATGCACCCCTCCATAATGAAACTTATTCTCTTTTCCCCTTGCTTTCAAATCTGACAGTAACTGTACATTTTTTTTGGCATAGAAACTGTTTTTAAATACAATTAACACTGTGCAGCTGTATCATTTTTACGCTCGTACTGGATTATGTAAGACTAACGCAGCTAGGTTTGGTTTGGAATAGGAGACCACTAGACACTTTGGGAAGTGAGGTACAGTGTATTGCCAGCGGTGAGGAACGCAGAGCTCCAGCAGGTACTGCACTGCTCTGCAACATTGAGACACCTTCCAAAGAAAGTCTCTTGATCCGTGTATTTTCATTCCCTGCATCCCATTTCCAGGTCCATGTGCGGCTGGTGTGGTTGGAATAAAAATGCCTCGTTATTGTTTATTTGGAGATACGGTGAACACAGCTTCGCGGATGGAATCCACAGGCTTGCGTAAGGATTTCATTTCAGCTGTCAGTGTTAACAGGACCAAAGGCTATTGGTCAATTTGTGACCAAAGTGTCTGTCATCAGCTGAGAACAATTTATTATCAGCTCCAGAAGTTTTAAAAACAAAGAAGCCCTATTTGTTTTGATTACCAATTATTTCACTGTCCTGCTGAGCAATGAAGAATTATTCCTTGTTCACGCTTCAGCGCTGGCAACAGGGAGTACATAGGCTGGATTGCTGGCTGAGTTCCCCTGGAAGATAAGATAGTTATGTGTCTGGAATTTAATTTTACCCTATGAACTGTAGATTTTAGTTTGACCTAGAATTGTATTACAGCATCGCTGTGATAATATGCTGACTGTATATTTTAAGGTGAAGCAATTATGACTTCAACTTCAGCATTAGGGAACTATGCCAAGAGCCAGTTTGTCTTCCATCTGACCAGAGTCTTCATGTGATTGTTCTCACTATCATTCCCAATTATTCTTTTCCCTTTTGGCATCTAAATACTACAGATACCACGGTCACCTGTATTTCAGATCAATGGCTGTACAAGCCATTCCTCTCTAGATATAATGCTATATAGTGGAGTCAGATTTTTCCTATGGCAGTGTAATTGATTCTCATTCAATTTTACTCTCAAAATTTATGTTTCCTTTAATTACAGGAGCTTCTGCTATAGCACCAGTTTTCATGTATACTTACTATAATTATGTGGTACATTTTTTTTGTTGAGCTTTCATTGTCTCTCTATTTTTTAGCGTTAAGGATTCATGTAAATGGTTCCACTATTAACATTCTGAAAAGAACAGACTGCCAATTCCAGTATGAAGTGAGAGGAGAAACGTACTTGAAGGTAACCTTTACCATGTGCACGCATGAACACAGAGAAGAGGGATAGTATAGGAGTACTGAGAGTACCCTGCAGCTTCATTATCTACTGGGGAACAAGGGTTACAGATCAATTGGTATCACAGTCTTTAGTGGATGAACACTCATCTATAAAGACAATGCAGGCAATGAAGTGCTCTCGAAATCAAAAATTAAAGTAACATAAAGATGTAGAAAATAACATATAATTTGTAACAGAAAGTTGTGGAGTGAATTAATCTGATGGAAGGGAAGCTGAATCTATTGTTCATTTGCTCGTGCTCCGATACCTGACTGTCTACCTACCAATCCATTATTTCAGTCTAATACACTTGGCAGATGTCAGTACTCTGACGGAAGCTGATGACAGGCAGCACAGCTCACCTCTCCCATGGCGTGTGTTTCGGGTCATGGAATAAGGGAGTGGGTGTGCAGCTGCATCTTCTCCATTCTTCTTCTCACATCTGATTTTTAATCTTTAGCTGTGAGCATCAGTTACTGAAAACATGCAAAGGCAAACATAGCAATGTGCAATACAGTATTATTTAAGTAAATTAACTACTTTTTCATTATAATCGCATTATGATCCCAAAATCGTGCTTTCTCTTTTTGTCATACACATTTAGGGCAAAGGAACAGAGATTACCTACTGGTTGACGGGTACCGAGAACAAGAAATACAATCTCCCAACACCTCCTTCTGTGTAAGACGGTCTTTATATGTGAAGTGGGAAGAAAAATTCCCAGTCTTTGTGCTTTAGCTTTCACTGTTCCTCCCTAGCTAGCACTTGTGGGGTTTTTTATACCACTCAGTTTGCCTTCAGCAGTTAGAGGCCTAACAGCGTACGTGCATATAAACGTGGGTAAATATTCATTACATGGAACTATGTGCGTGCTGAAGGTTATTTGTATATATATGAGTGTTTAACAGGTTCATTTGCTTGCAAGGAATATAAGACTTAGAGGACAAGTTGCTGATGTGGTAAGTGCAAGAACTGGACAGTAAAATGAAAACCAGGAATATTCTCCAAACTTTAGTCCTCATGGCACCTGTGTGTGACAGTACAGTGAGAGGGTAACTGCAACTGAACGTGCAACTCTCTCTAATACTGCCTTTGAGCTCTTGTGGGGGAATTTGCTGGAGGAATGAAACTTGCAGGATTTCTGGTGGTATTCTGCTAGAAGAGGCAGACAAAGTTATTGTAGTATTGACAGGTGTAAAGTCTTTAAAAATTGAACAAAAGGTTATTTTCTAACACATAAGAGATAAGTTACCAGGGAAAAAAATACGAAGTTGATGTCCTGCAACTGGGCTATCATTTTGTGTTAGTACTGCATAAAATACAGTAATAGTGAAAGTGTTTTTGTGAAACTATGCAAAAATTGAAGTCAGGGTAACTACTGGTGTTTACTTCATGTGTGTTTTGCGTACGAGTACTGCATTATTTCCCGCAAACTCACTAAATGTGGAAGTTCCTTGCTTTCTGCTCTAAACTCCTGTGTACAGTTGCTCTTTACTAAGTGGGAATTTGCTGCCATATGCTTTGAAATGACGGTGTTTCAGCACAACTTGAAGCAATTATTTTTCAAACTTTAGTTTTCCAGATACATTGGGATCCTTTATGGTGAAAGGCATAAGTAAATGTTATAACTTCTACTGCAAAAAATTTGAATCTTACACAATGTGTCCATTACACAAGCAAAATTTTCTGCCAGTTTATTCCCATCGACCTATGCAAAAAGAGGAGGCTAAGAGAAAGATATCTCAGGATATTTGCAAAATTGAAGCGATCAAACTTTTAATCTACTACAGAATCTCTTGAATTTTGATTATTTTTTTTTAATGGAAAGTGCAAGTGTGTCTTTGGATTGAGCAGGAAATACTGTGAAGCCCAGTTCTATGGTACATCTCTTGTAAACTCAGAACTCCTTTTTTTCCTTTTTTTTTTTTTTTTTTTAACTAATGTGATCTGTTAAGACTATCAGAATTATTAAATTGGCATTTCTTCTGGAATTCCAACTATTAAAAGTACCTCTTAAGCTAGATCACTGTGGTTAGTGATGTTTTTAGTTTTGCTTCCTCATATAGGCTGACTGATAAAATTGCCCCTTAAAATTGTCATATGTGGGGTACTTCAGCAAAAGCCAGATAGATACACTACAGAAATTTATGAAAAGATGGCAACTCTGTGCTTGAAGGCCACCTGAAGCTGAGTAGTGGAAGTGCTGGTGCCAGTAATGGTGCTGAAAGCTAGAATGTATTTTGACGGGGAGTGAATCTAACTCATGTCTTTCTTTTCATACAAATGATCATGATTTTTTTTTTTTAAGGCTGATAATGACACAGCTACAGACCTCCTGTGCAGAGACACTGATCTGTACTATCTGGAAAAATCATATGGAAATCCTGAATTCTAGTGCCAAACCCAAAACCTGATTTTGGTTCTGCCCACACTTTTTGTCATTAGTATAAGAAAAATGTGGAATAGAAATGTTTTTTCAAAAAGACCTGGGCATCTGAGGATCAATAAAAAATACGTGAATCACTGATTTTTCATTTTTTTTTTCCATCCTGTTGCTTTCAGGGAGAACCAGCAGCGGTTACATGATGACTTAGCAGAGATGATAACCAATATTCTTCAGAAAAGGGAAAAGGAAGGATCTAAGACTCAGAAGATTTCACGGGTAGCCAGCTACCGATCAGGTACCCTGGAATACCTGCAACTGGTCAGCACAGAGAATTCTGCCACCTATCTTTAAAACCGGATGTCTAGTGTGACTCAAGAAGCTACAGCAACTCTCTGAAGTGCTTTATGTGAAGGGTGGAGGCTTAACTCTCAGCTAGAGGAGAAAGAAAATACCTTCTCAAGCATCCTTTCTACCATCTGACCTGCTATCAGTAAATCAAACCTCTCTTCACTGTAATATTGGAATTGTCAGATGACTTCAGTAAGACACATGCAGCCTGATCTGAGGTAAATGAAAATACCTGCACTTGAGTCTGGAAAATAGTTTTTTGGGTTGTGTTTTTTTTTGTTGTTAGTTTTTAAAATGTGATAGCCTATTCAATAATCCACTGCTGAAAATATTCACAGCAAAGTCTTAATTTGCTATGATTTTTAAGTGTTGTATTTAATTTTAGTTTTTATTTGAAGATTTGCTGTTATATATTTGAAAATAAAATTAAACATATCGTACGCAAATCTGAATATGTTGCCATTTTGCTGCTTTTGTGTTTTCTCCTGTGTCTCACATGTTTTGTTTAATTGAGTTGACTTTGTTCAAGAGACAACAATTCCGTTATTTGCCTTGGGAGATTACTCCAGAAATTGTATGGTTTCTAAAGTTTATCTGAATCTCTTGGGCCTGCAAAATGAAACCAGAAATCTTTCATATCTTTTCTCCGCTTCTGCTTCTGCCCCCAAACCCGAAGTACAGCAGAACTGAAGGAAACCAACTTATCTGAACTTCTTAAACCTCAGAAGCTTTCAATTCATCTTTTGGATGAAGTTTCACAACCAGGCAGAAGTCACATTTTATTCAGATTTCTTGCTCATTAACTGACACCACTGCATTTATATTAACAAACGGCTTTAAAAAAACAACCAAAGCACAGAGGACTCATATAAAAGAAAATCAGCATTCACATGAAGAAATAGAAACTAGTGAGTGAAACTTTTGCAAAGGTCGTTTGTGCATTGGTAGCTTTCAAAGCAAAGAGCTACTTCTTTCACCATTGTCAAATCTCAGTCAATATTCAAACAAAAAAATGACGCAAAATCATTATTTTATGGTTTTGAACAGCGTTTATGTTCATGTAAAAATTTAATTTTTCTAAAAAGACCAAGCCAGTTGCCTGTGTTTTTCCTTCAGGAAACAGCTAAACTGACTTTGTAAGAACACACATACAGAAAAAAAGAGCAACCTAGGTGTAAACTGACAGATCTGAAGTGCAGAGACTCCTGGAAAAATTAAATCAGGAGGTGCTGTAGGGCTTATAGTCTTGCCTAATGAATACAAATTTCTACACCCAGGAACACAATATAAACAGAAAGAGCAGATAGCACGCAACCCACAGCCAAGGCTTTCAGATGGTATGTAACCAGTCTTAAACTTGGACTGGTACTAATACCATACTGTGCCTTCTTCGGTCTATGTTCCTAATGGAAGAGTTCATTGGGATAAGGATAGAAAAAAATGTCTGGTATTCTAAAATCAGTATGTATTAAAAAGACTACCAGTACAGTCAAAAAGTATAAAGTCTGCTATTTCCTGCCCTGTGGTGCCAACCAACAAGCTTCGTCTCTCTGTCTGCATTCTTGGTGCAACTGCTGTGCTTCTTGGCACCATTGCACTATTCTGGTTGCTGTGTCCGATACGCTCAGCAAGTGTAGCTGTATTGCAGTGACAAGTACTGGACTCCTCAAGCCTGAGGAAGCCCACTACTACTATCTTAAGCAGAGCTGCTCTGATATTTTTGAAGTGGCGTAAGTCTACGTTTAAAAAGTTTTATGGGTTCCATCCTTGACATCTCTAAGACACAAACCATATCAGAGAAAATGTCTGCTGACACTGATTAGACTATTAATTTAAACAGTGTTTTGTTTTCGGTAGCCCGTCTCCTCTCTACATTCTTCAGACCATAAATTTCATATAATTCTTTGAAGATAAATAATTACTTTAGCAATGAGTTAAGACCTATCTTCTGGCACATTTGTTTTCTACGTGGTTCTGTCCCTGCACATATACACACCCATACACCACGATAATTTCTCATTCAGAAAAACCTTTGGAATATATTGCTCCAAAGCAAACACAGCATCCATTCTCGATTAGACATTTAGGAGCTATTTTTCACCTAGGAGGTAAAAAAAAAAAAAGTAACAGCACTGTGTTTTATCCTTATCTCTTAGTGAAAAGTAGCCCAGAACAAAACAGTGATGGGTGTGGAAGATCCCTGCAGTTTGCAGTAGTGTCACAGTGCTCTTACCCTGGGCTTGAGGCCAGGTCTTCCTATTTGGCCTGAACTGTTTGGCATGTGACCTCATTATATGAGGCTCTTACAGGCACCGGTATCACGTTTGAACTATATTAAACAATTATTGAAACGCAAAGCCCTTATAATGGCTGTTTTAGGACAGTGGTAGAATATCCAACACTGGGGAGAAGAAAAGGCAGCATTTCAAAATGATCTGTATCACAGGGGCAGGAAAAAACCCCATTGGAATTTGTCCCTATCTGTTAGCTCTAAGGAAAGGACCATTCCTCAGCGTTTCTGATGGGATATGTGCAGTGGTCACTCTTCTCAGCAGCTCCAAAAGCTGCTCTTCCTCTGCTGTCTGGTAAGACACCACCTATCTCCTGTTGCTTTACGGGGACACTTCCTGCTAAACCTTCACTCCTTTTTGGTTAATCACTTTTGGCAAGCCCAGTGGCTCCGCGGGCGCCAGCCTGGGGCTTCTTCCGCACTGCCTCTTCCATACCAGGCCAGCCAGCCTGGCGATGAGGCCCGGTTTCGTCCCAGAGAGAATCCCGCATCTCGGCCAGGCCTTGGGGACTCCAGACAACGGCCAGGGTCAAAAGGATGCCAGGGCCCTGGGCTCTGCCGCAACACTTTGGGCGGGAAGCGCGGTGTGAAAAGCAGCCGCCGCCGCTGGCCTCCTCCGGGGCATATCCCGTTCCCCCAGGAGAGAAACCGGCCATCCCAAGAGGCTGCCCTCGCCCCGGCAGAGCCACCCCAGCATGGGGCGCCGTGGGCGGGCACCGGAGGAGGCGGGGGCAGCGACGAGACCTGCCCTGAGCGAGGGAACTTCTTAAAGTTCCTCCGCCTCCCGGTGCCCAGAGGAGACGCGGGGAAGCAGCAGCATGGGCCGGCTCGGCGGCGGTGTGCGCTGCTGCTGCTGGGCGCTTGTCGTCCTGTGGGCGGCGGCGGCGGGGGGCCGAGCAGGTGAGGTGAACGGGGGTGTGTGCGAAGCCCGCCTTGAGAGAGCAGCCAGGGGGGCCTCGCCCCGGAGCCCTGTCGCCGTAGCAGGCAGGAAGGGAGAGAGACTCTGGGGCTGCCTCTAGCCCCGGGGGTACCAGGTGACCGGGAGGGGCTGCCCCACCAGCGGAACCCGGCCCGGTGTTCAGCCGCGGCTCCGAAGGAGGCAGCGCGGCTCACCCGGGCCCTCCCCCGGGAGCACGGCGGGCTCCGCACTTCGCCTTGGGCAGCAGCTCCTCGCTGCGTCTTCTCTCCGGCCGGAAAGGCTGCCCCATGCCACTTTGGGAGCGGGTGTGAGTCGGTGAAGGGCCTCGTCCCCCGGCAGTGCCGGGACAGTTGGGGCCTCCACCCCCAGGGGGAACCCTGCAGCCCGGGGAGGGGCCCGGCTACCCCATGGGCTTGCTCCGATGTCCCCTCATGGCCCGCTGGCTGGGGCAGGCTCGGCCATGGTGCCTCGTGGGTGTTAAGTGCTGGCACGTCATTCCTGCTGCTTTCAGAACGTGTTGCTCGTCCCTAGAATGGGCGAGGGGAGCCAACCTCAGAATTTAACAGACGAAAAGCTGCCTTGGGCACCCAGGGGTGCTGGTTTTTAATGTATTATGCGTGCACGGGAATCGTATAGAATGGACACTTCATTTTGATGTGGTGACCTACAGCATGCTGAGGCTTGCATCTTTAGCCGAATTTTAGTGCTGGCTTGGGGGTATAGGTCATCATCTGTGTTTCAGAACTCGTACCCGTGTGTGTGATCGAGTGTTTTCTGAGTAGATTCACTGATGTTGCCATTAGAGGAAGTACTTTACCAGTACCTGGTTAGCTTTTAAAAATTGAAGTTGTTTTCTGTGGTGCAAATACTATTTGATGTCAATTTTTTGCTAACGGTTGGTTTTCATCATGTATTTGTGTAATATACTGTTTCAGTCAAAGTTGTAAGACTCCAATTAGGGTGATTCAATAACTGAAACTTTTGTAATGCTTTTGAGCTTCCTCTCATTGGCTGCTGTAGCTTTTCTGTCTCCTGATTTTATAGCTTTTTTCTTGTTGAAACTTCAGAGCCAGATTTAGATGCAAACAGAATTTGGCACGTGTCATAGTGGCATGATGTGGTGAACTTTACAGTTTCCCACTGAATTTTGGCTTCCTGCTTTAAAATTGAGTTTCTGCTTGGTTTGTTTGAGAATTGTTGCAGCTATGGACACGCACTATGATTTCTAAATATGTGCTAGAAGAGACACGCAGGTGAGGTATGAACATAGCATTATTTTTTTTTTTTTCATTTCTAAGTATGAGACAGGTTTACCAACAGCTGGAAGGGTAGGGAAAGGAGTCACTGAAGGAAGATACTTAAGAGATGCTGAGCAAATGTGGAGTATGTGAAAGTGAAGCTGCTTCTGCAAGATCAATGAAGGTTAGTGACAGCAGCCATTTGGAGCAGAATGCCCATTAGGGTATTCTAGATACCATTTATATTGATGGCAATAGTAGGATTGTTGGGGACCAGATCTCATCAGGAGAATATCTGCTTCTTCAGCTCTCAATGAAATTTGAAGATCTTAAGGACTGGATTCAGTTCTGATCTTCTAGGAAATTCCTAGTTAACTTAATTGCCACAAACCAAGGAGAGATTCATACAGCAGTTGTTTTAATGTGTCCAAAGTGTTACAAGCATATCATTTTGTTGACAGTCCTACTTCATCTTGCAGACCTACTTTTCAAACTTTACCTGAATTGGGAAAGAATACAGTACTATTTTAACAGGATTGAAGGAAGAGAATCATGTGAAGGGAATGGAAGGAAGCTTGGGATATAATGTAGTTTCAGATAATACCTGACCGCTTCTTCACATTGTGATTGAAGTAGTGGTAGAAAACTACTAAGTAATAAATAGAAATGCCTTTAGGCTATTTAATGGAGTGAACTTGGCCTTCAGGACTGTGAATTGTCTAGATTACTTTTTTTTTAATTGGTTTGTTGTTCTTTAGCATTTTGAATGCCTTGAAGATTCTTCATCATGCTGTTGGGAAACTGTTTCTAGAGAATGTTCTCTGGTAAAAATGACTTGAAGTTAGGGACTGTAAGATTAGTGAAGCTACTTGTGAAATTATTAATTTTTTTTTTTTTACTCTATGGATGACCTATAAGTGCTTTGACAAATTTTCTGCATCAGCTAAGCTTTACTAGTAAGTATCCTCATGAATATGAAAACCGTACAAGACTCAAACTCTTTATTGAAAGCCTGACCCTGGTTTGTGCTTACATGATAAAGAAGCAACATTCAAACATGGACAACAAATAATGACAGACCTGTTAGTGGCAAATTGAAAAATTGCATAGACCCGAAATGCATGAGGAAATAATTTGAATTAAGGCCAGAAGAATAGAAAATGCAAGTAGCTTATATTCAAGCAGAACAAGAAAGCATTTACTCCTTTAACTGAAAATCAGTGGGTTTTGTGTTGAGTTCTTGTGTGGTTTAAGCTGGTCTCTAAAGAAATCCTGAGGTACTTAGCATTTGTTTTGTAATGGATTCCAACCATAACTGTACTTTGAAATCTCAGTTGTACTTTAGAGGTATACAACCTTTTCTTTTTAAACAGTTGAAAGGATGGTTCTGAAATTTTTAATGGGAAAGTAGGACAAGCTCTACAAAATTATAAAATTGAACAGAAACATCAGGTGCTACTATGGTTGACCTGAAATATTTAAATGCTATACCATGCTAGTATAATCCTTACTACTGAATATTAGTAGTGTGAGAGGGTATACTGACAAAAGATGTGCATCTGTGTTCTAGTTTTTTTGTACTTCTAAGTTGCATAAAGCTAGCTTTCAGTGCAACAGGAGAGTGGTGGCTTCCTTATTTAGTGGCAAGTGTGTAGGTGGAACCTATGAAGTGCATCTGAACACCTCTAAAAAGGCTTCACCTCTGAAAAGCCATAGATAGTTAAGCATGTGAAATTATAGATAAACAGTAGTTAAGGAAACTAGTGGTTTTCTTATTATTAGGAGATGCTTATAATTGTTAATTTGGCCTATTACATGCAACCTAATTAGTGCTTCATTGCTTGTGAGTTAAGTTAGCTTGTTTCTCAGACAAAGGAAAAATATGAATATTAATTCTTACTCCCAAACCTTGTGGCTCTTTTGTCTGCAAGGAAAAGGGAGTTCTGTTAATTTCTTTAATTAGAAAGTTCAGTAGCCTATCTAGATATATATATGTTTTAAAAACAACTTATGCTGGGAGAACATAAGTAAAACCAGCTGTTGCATATTGCAAAGCAAATTTTACTGGCATTCTTAAGGCATGCCAGGTGTTATTTTTTGTATGTATAATTTATTTAATAAGTATTTGTGGTAATTGTTATCTAATAAACACATTATTTGATTTTGGGCCATCTAGCTGTACTGCTCTTTCTTCCTCACTTCTCTGTCCATTCTGTTCTTACATTACATGTTGCTGAAGAAGACATAAGAGTAGCAGTATCTGATTTCTTCTTTTCCACTTTCCCACTGTCACCAAATAAAAGATAAGCTTCCCTTTTGACATAAGCTTGGCAATGCCTGTATTGAGCCAAAAGAGCGGAGAACAGGTTTGGCGTTTGAGCCTGAAAACCAAGGGGACTACCACCGCCTCCCAGCCACAGATGAAATACCTTCATTTTTCCATTATTAAAGTTTAAATCGTGGCAAAAAGCAGATACTACTTACTTTTTTTTTTGTAGAATTTCCAGCACTCTCACAACTACAGTCCCTATTTCTGGGTGTTTGTTTGGAAGAAGCAGTGATGTTTCCTTAGAAACAGGCAGTCTGAGGAAGGGTTCCCCCAGTCCCTGCTGACTGCAGGAAGGAGAAGGAATGATTGTTTATTTCCAGATTGTTTTGTCATTGCACTTCCCCACTTCTGTCTCCCACCATACAGTGCACCGGTGGTTGTGGTGGAACGTGGCTGATTGCACGGAGGGAAATGGTGACTGCACTGACCTGCCCTATCCCCAGGGATTTTGAATCGTTCATTGCAGTAAATATTGCGTGCTTTGGCTTGTTAAGTTTTTCTAAGCAATGCAGTTGTGGAATAGCCATGGGTTATCACAGCCTTTTCTGTTCTTCAGAGTCTTAATAGGCTGAAATACTTGCCAGCCTTCTCAGCTACACACCACAAAGTCTAACTGTGATGGTTGAAGTTCCCAATACAGTTACTGGGCTAAGAGATGCTAGGGCCTTTGCCTCACCTTCCATAAATAAATATTAAAATGCCAGGATTATTCAAACAGAAGGTTTCTCTTATTGCAGGACACATGGGATTGTTTGGAAATGTTCAGTTGCTTCTTGTATGTCGATATTCCATGTTAGAATTCAATTCTGGATGGTCTTCTTGGCAAAGGTAGTGCTGCTATTTTAGATGAGTGCAGATTAGAATTGCAACAGACTGGGTGATAGCAAATGCTTCAATTACATTGTAGTGTAAGTGTGTTTTAAGTGTACACAAATTTGTCAGTTTGTAGTTTAAATTCTATCTGTAGCAAAATAAAGACTTTTCTAAATTATGACAGTTACTGTAGGATTATATATATATTCCTTGAAATAAACAGAGCCATTTCATGGGTAGGTATTTTGACATTTTAGACTAGTGCGATTAGGTTTTCAGAAACCGATGCAGAAATTCATGAAGTGAAATGAGATGAAAAAACGGCCTTTTCCAGCATCATTGTTAAGCCACATCTGACAGCTACCTTGATGCTGTTCCTCTAAAGGCCTCTCCAGGTCTGCTGCAAATTATCCTGTAACTTGTTTCCCCTTCTTGTCCATCCTCTTCTTGTACTGGTTTTCTTCAGTTTAAATTTCTTATAGAGCGAAGCTGGGGCAGGGCAAACTGCAAGGGTAATTTTAAATTTTGTTCTGACTTTTGAAAATAGCTCTGCATGCTCATGCTCTGGCAGAGCATAAACCAAAGAAAAACAGGCTGCTGTGTTAGAATGCCTGTGTCAGATCAGTTGGTCTGGTGCTGGCATTGCTCTTCTTTTAAAAAAGAAAGCAAGGGCTATTTTGCTTTAGGCAGAAGAAAGTTTCGTTGGCATACCTATTTAGTCTGTGGGCACTGATAACAATACCCACCTGCCCTGGTTCAGAGGAACTAAGTTCAAGGGTGACTACTCACCACCTCTTCACAGCCTACTGAAGAGATAGGAAGAAGATGTTTTTGTTCCCCCCCCCCCCACTTTGTTCTTGCTCTTGTTACCCATTCCTCAGCTGTCTTTGTGTACTGGGCACGTGGCCTTTCTCTCTTCTGGGCCACAGTGGCCTTCTTGGTTGGGATCAGCCTTCCCCTATACTGCTGGACAGGTTAATTCTGTTCTGTTCCAACCCCTTGCACCATTTCTTCACGGGATCTCTGTTTCTCTGACCTCTTTGCTTATGCAAGCTTTATCTGTGTGAGGTGGCCTTTGGCTCTCCAGTGATGACCCTTATCAGCCTGCTCTTCTTTTTATAGATTTTTCCACTCTGAATGATTCCAATGTTTACCCTTGAGCCAAAGTAGCAATTACTCCATGTATTACTAGAAGATAGTTAAGGAGACAACAGAAAAGTAAGATTACAGCTGCTTAAAGAGTTATCTGAAGTCTGTCATGTCTCAGTCCTTTAAATAGCCTCAGTACCTTGCAGAAGAAAAACATGTTTTTAAACACTGTGTTCCAAGTCCCTGAAATGACTTCATCTCTAAATAGAGATTCATGTAAAAACTTCTATTTGTAGAATGGGGGGAGAAAAATCTCAGTTCCTTCCCTATTAAATTTCTGTTTTTGCTAACGCTTTTCCTCTTCATGTGAGAAATGTCTCCAGTACATCATGAAGACTGACATAGTTCTTAGTGTTACAAAGTCTAGCTGGAGGCCAGTAACTAGTAGTGTATGCCAGCGGCTGATACTGTTCAGCATTTTCCTTAATGATCGGTGATGGGCCAGAGTGTACTCTCAGCAAGTTTGCTGATGATACAAAGCTGGGAGGAGTGGCTCGTACATCAGAGGGTCGTGCTGCCATTCAGAGAGACCTCAACAGGCTGGAGAAATGGGCTGACAGGAAACTCATGTAGTTCAACAAAGGGAAGTGCCAAGTTCTGGGCCTGGGGAGGAATAACCCCATGTACCAATAAATGTTGGGGGTTGACCATTTCAAAAGCAGCTTTGCAGAAAAGGGCATGGGGGTCCTGGTGGATGCTGTTACACAGTTTGTTCAACAGTCTGGTAAAATGGGTGGGAACTGGCTTACAGCAGCTAAGTAGTCGCTATGTGAAAAAGCGTTTAGTTGGAGAAGGAGTTTGGTTCTTGGAAAATATTTTTGCTTTTTTGTTCAAATACGTCATGGCTCTTCATAAAAATAGCTTCTCTGTGTTTTAAGAGTACTGAACAAAGTGGGTGCACTTAATTTGAAATCAAAGTAGCTGCTTCATCACAAATCTTTTTACAACTTTTTGAAGAGCATTAGGCGTGCTGGCTTTATGTTGTGGTTTTTTTATAGTTCCATTCTCATAGCATGCATACCAAATATTGTGTGTGAGATCATCCAGAATTAGATTTAGCTCTTTATTTTGGAGCTGTTATGGACATGATGCACAAAATAAATTCTTATGAGGAGCAGTAACCAAACTGTAATTTCTTTCTATAAACTGGCAGGACTAGTTGCCACACACTGGAGAAGGGTCAGGGAAATAAAAACATTGCTTTCTCAGTAGTTATAAGTATTTCATCTTATCCCTCAAAACTTTTCACATAGTTCTGGGAACTCGTGACTCATGAATTTTGAATTCTTTTCACTTGCAATACTGTAGTAGTGATTTGATTGCTCGTAATCAGATTCCATCTTAGAGAAGGCTGAATTAGAGGTGTAGAGTGTTGTGGGGTTTTTTTATTGTTTTGGGGTTGGTGGTTTTTTTTGGTTGTTTTTTTTTTTTCTTTTTGAAAGCAGCTTATCTTACTTTGTGTTCTTTAGCTCAGCAGGATTAAAACCCAACTAGTGAGGAATGTCTCTTAAACAGCAGTCCAAGCAGAACTCTGAGCAGTCTAGTGCCCTTTCTTCCCATTGATTTTGTGTATGGGCTTGATTCTGTTCTGGATGGATGATAGGGATTGTGTGTCCTTTTATAAAGGCTTGCATACCTGTGGTGCTTTTGTCTTCAAGCCTGATCCAGTGAGTACTAGTGTTCCTTTTTGGTAATGCCACTTACAGGATCAGTTGTCCAGAAGGACAGGTTAGAAAATTTTTGCAGGCTTTTGACTCTCTAGGTGGCAAATAAAGTCAGGAGTGACTTGTAGTTCTTTGCAGTTGCTAAGGCATGTTGTCTTCTAAAGTTACTTTCAATAAGATTTGTATAGATTTTCTTCTGGGCTAGGTAAGGAAATACTTTTTTTTTAATTTTATATCAAGACTTAGCTGTGTTGAAGCTCTGTACTGAAAGAGTTGTAGATAATTTCCAGAAGAGTAACATGAGAATATTTAGCTATAAGCTTTTGCCTTAGTAACTCTCCAGTTAGTTCTCGTGCCACTTTTCTGTATGTTAACTTTGGTATTGTGCTCCATAGTAGAGCTAAACCTGGTGGAAAGATATCAAATTAACTTTTTTTAATTGCTGAAGTATTGTCTTGACATTTCAGTATGAGGTAGCAAATACCGCCTTATAGTTGTGTTTCTCTTGCCCCCTTTCTTCTCCACCATAGAAATGCGCTATGCAACAGTGTACTGGAATAAAGCTGTGAAAACTCTTCAGGTCAAGAATATACTGGACAGGCGTGGGGATGCCTATGGTTTCTACAACAACTCTATACAGACAACAGGTTGGGGAGTTCTGGAGATCAGAGCAGGCTATGGCAGTCAGACCTTAAGCAATGAAGATATCATGTATGCTGCTGGCTTCTTGGAAGGCTATCTCACCGCTCCGTAAGTACCTCAGGAAGCAACTCAACTTATGACACTTCTCGTGGGTTTCTGTATACTTGTGAGTGGTGTTTTTTTTTGTTTTTCTTTTTTTCATTTCCCTTAATTCCCATCTATTTAACCATACATTTTGCAGTTGTTTGCTATTTCTTTTAATTAGTAGCAGGTATGATGTATATGACCTTCATTATGGGATTGAGATGTGCCCTCTTCTCATCCTGCAGGCTCTCCTAGCACCTGAGCGATAGATGAGTACTGTATCTATATTATTGATTAAGTAATGTAATCACAGAAGAATGTAAGTGTAAGGAAGTGCATGATCCCTGTGTTGTAAATAATTACAAAAGGAGTAGCAGGAAGAATAGTTATCTCCCCAGCCTATAGTTAGGTGACTGACCAACAACAGATGAGACAATTGGAAGCAGATCAGGCAGGGAAGGATGTTGCTAGCAAGGGCTTCAGGGCTTCCTTGAGGACATTTTTCTCCAAACACTGTCAAGAAACTACTGGGGAGCAGATGCTGAAATTTCACAAGGTGGGCAGTTCAATCTCTCTTGAACAAATTAGAAAAAAGTGCTGGTGTACTGATAAGCCTGAAGGCAGATTGGTATGTGTCTAGAAGGGTCAGTGTACTCCTGAAAGCCCTTTGAAGAGGAGGGACTGAATCTTGCAATGCAGATCTTTGAAAACTGTCAGAATTTTCTACTTTAGAATCCAAAGTAGTTTTTTCTCTAAAAACAAACAACCCCCCCCCCAAAAATCCCCAACCCAAACCAACTCCACCAACAAAATTGGCAAAAAAACCCCCAACCATCCAACCAAAACACACAAAATCCCCAAAAACCAAGTTAAAAAACCAAACCCTATTCTTTCCTTGATTAAGGTGGAAAACAGAATGGCACTGTGACATACTAACAGATTGGATATAGCTGATGATATAGCTAAGGGTATGTCACATAGCTTGTTATTGAACCAACTCCAACTTTTCCTCTGTCAGCTTAGTCATAGGAAAAGAAAAATTCCCAAATCCTGATGCATGGCTGGGGAATAGTTGGGAGATGCTTGTGATGGATACAGTGACATGAATTTGGCTTCACCAGCTTTGCTTCCAGAACACTAAAATAAATACCCATAGGCTGCATTGAACAGGCCAGCTGGGGAAGGTTATCTGTTGAGCAATTGTCAGATATGGCTGCTGTGAAGATGATATTAATTTAATTAGTTACAGATTTTAAGATCAGTTAAGATTTATGGATAGTTCTCTGATCCTGTCATATATTACTGTGACTCTCTAGTAGGCTTTGCTGGAGAGGTAGGTCTCTGGAGTGTATAAAGGAAATTCCATGAGGTAACATTTGTCAATAACAAAACACTTCTGAGGGAACGGGTAAAAGAATCCTAGAGTTCTGGGTGCACAACCTGTACTCCAGGCAGGAAAAGAAATGAAGTACATGAGAGATCTGGATGTATGTTGTTGGATTATTTGGCACGAGAGGTTACTGTTATATACTATTGTCAGTTTATGTAAATGACGTATGGATCTGGGAGATGCTAGTTTTACATTTAGAATATTGTTAAAATGGGATATTGCGCAACAGATTTTATTTCAACTATAGTTTTACCTAGATGTGTTCATCTCTAAGTGGTTAAGCTTAAGCTTTGTCATACTACATAGAGAGCCCAATTAGATTGGAGTAGCAATAACCTACACCCGGCTCCCCTTCTGCCTCCACAGTAGATTTGTAAATCTTCCTGGCTGTCTTTCAAATAACCTCCAGTATGTGCCTCTGACTGTGAAGCAGTGTCTGCAGGGACCTTATCTGATGCCTTAGTCTATGCTTAGGTTTAGAGGAGGGAGTTTTTCCTCCATATTTTTTTTCCCCCACCAATACTAAGTCAAGATTGACCCAGGTGAAGACACAAGTTGCTCAGCTCAAGGCTTTTGCCTTCTCTTGATCAGGCACTTACTGAGGGTGGTTCCTAGCTCCAGCTATTGTTGTTACTGTTACCAGCTCCAGCACTGAATGGCCATTTGTAGAGAAGTGAATATAGCAGAAATAGTAATAACAGAAATCTTAAAGTCTGTGGAAGTGAAGTTGAGGGTTTTTATCAATCTGGAAAAGTAGAGTTTGAGAATTTGGCTTTTAAACAAAACAGGAAACTCAACTGTTCTGAGAGAGTTTAAGTATGAGAATGGGTTAAGGTGCAAAACCAAAAGTTGTCAAAGCCTTTCTTTTCTGAGGAAATTTTTTGAGGAAATCCACTGAGAAATCCTCTGACAGTGCAAAAATTGAAGATGCTTACTGTCATTAATTACAGTCAAATATTATACATACCATCTGAATTTGGGTTTTGGCCATGTCTTTGCCCTGTTGTACATCTATATGTGTGGTGGAAGCATATTTCTCACTGGGGCTTATGAATATAAGCTTTTCCTGTCAGGTCTTGTAAAGCTGTTTCGGATAAAGAGGTCTTTTCTTTGAAGCTAAGAATACCTATTGAAAATGTTCCAGCTGAGGAGCAGAGATGAATTAGTGATGTACTCCCCAGACTCTTGAGAAGATGGAGAACCTCTTACTTCAGGATTTAGCTATATGACCTTGATGGGTTATAATTCAGCAAACTGCAACTAATGAATCCTCTGATACAGTGTGTTAGCAATTTCCTGAACCACAGGAGTAGAGAGAACTCAGTAAGTTTGCAGATGTTAAGATTGCTCTCCGACCTCCATTTCTTCTTCTTTATCTTGCCTAGATTTACAAAATCCTAATTAACATGCAGGCAGATATTCATTCTTTGGGACAATTACCCAAGCCTTCTGAAGTAAACCCAGAAAAATCTTTTCCAATCTGTGACACTATTCCCATCAGACCACCTGCCCCATTCCACCTGTCTTCAGGGAAGCTTCAGCACCATTGTGACTTCTTTTATGAGAAAGTGTCTCTAAACACTCTCATTCTGCCTTTGCAGACAACAAGTGCCCACAGTAGCTGCAAACAGCTCAACCTTTCTGTTTAAAAATTTGGTAGTAACAAGGAATAGTGTAATAATGCGTTTGGCTGTGGTGGAGGCTTTATTTGCATGAACAGCCACTTAGCTACGGGAGTGAAGACACTTGTGTCACTTGTGACATACTTGGGTATGCCTGGCAATAGAAGTACCCTCTAGCACATTGCTACCTGTAGCATGAACAACTCCAAGGTCTCCAGCTGCCTTGCGTCTATTTGTGGCAATGACTCCATGAAGTAGAAATCACCCAAGGTAGCTCTTTGCAGAAACCCTGAGGTGCTGTCAGGAAGAGCTTTGATGTGATGTATTACTGGGAAGGATACATTGCAGGCCTGACCCTAGGTTCAAGTAAAGGTTCCTGCAGAAGCTGTCTGGTGAGCAGGAGCTCTAGCTTGACAGTGCCTGCAATTTGAAGACCTCCAGGAATTCTCAGCTAGCTCAGTTCTTGCATTATGCTTATGACATGAAGAAAGATTTCTAGACACAGCTAGGCCTCATGATGTAAGCAGAAAAGTGACAAAATATCTCCTAAAATTGTACACTTTGTCCTTGGTAGGATCCTAAACAGAATATAAGACAACCAGATTTAAAAAAAAAACAAAACAAAACACCACAAAACCCAAACAAACAAAAACAACAACAAAAAAAACCCCACCACCACACATGCTGGGACTGTTTTATCTCAGATTACTGGGGGAGAGTTAATCTCAGCTCTAGCTATATAGGTCTGTGGTAGAAAAAGTCAGACCCATTTACCAGTGAAGGCAGAAACGCAGGCCTTTTCTAGAGCATGATTCATCCCCTGTCGGCACCTGATTCAGATAGTAGCTGTGTATTTTGAAAACACGTAGTTAGAGATGAAATAAATCTAATTCTAGTGTCTGAAGATCAGACATTTGTTTTTATCACCTCTCTTTGAGGTCTGGTCTTATTATCCAGTCAAAGATGTTTGGTTTTCTTGGGTATGAATTTTCTTCCCCCATTACAAAGAGATGTGTTAATGAGGCCTCAGTTCACTTGAGGAATGGCTGAACACATCCAAATCCAGGGGCATTAAGCACATACTTTTAATCAGTTCCAATTGGGGCATGCTGGCTGCTAAGAGCAGTATTTAAATTCGAAGCAACATTAATTGTACTCTTTTCTGATATAACCTCAGCTGACCTGAGTCCTGTCATCTTCCTCTAATTTAAAGAAGCAGGGCTCTGCTTTGTTGTTTTTAGGCTTTGAATTCTTGTCCCAGCTTTGTAATTGCCTTGTGTTTGGCCTTAGATACAGTTGCAGAGCCTTACCTTACTATAATGATCCAATTTACTTCAGAGGATAATACCCTTACAAAACAAGCAAGCCACGCACACAGAAGCTTTGTTAAAGCAAAAAAACCCAACAGGACTACTAGGGGAAAAATTCTCAATAATCTTGAGCATTTAAAAAAGAAAAATCAGTTCCAGGAATTTTATATCCTCTGTTACCAGAGACAAGAAGGAAGGCCATTAAAGAAGCTGTTTTCAGACCCCTGATTTTGAACTAACCTGTCTCTACATCAGTCATCACAGCTTAAAGATGCTAGTAGTATCAAATCTGCCTTGCGTTGCATAAATTTTGAGCATAAAATAGAAAGTAGAGCTGACGGTTGAACCTGGAAGTGTGACCGTCTATCCTGATCTAGGCAATGATTAGAGTAGTATCCTGGTGGTTTTTATCCTTCTCATCTGGTTCTCATCTGCCAGATGGACCGTCTTGTGCTATTTGCTCCTCTTCTCTAGTGCCGTGAAAGCTCTGATGTGTAGTATGGAGTATGTTACGCTATGATTTCCTTCCTAAAATTACTTGGCAATTTATTTCTTAAATTCTCTGACTACAGGGGTAGATAATATTAATCTGTCTCTACTACTTCTTGAAGAGGACAACAGAGTTGGTTATGGTCTTGGCATGTAGTCTCTTACATGGGAGACAGGAAGCTCAAGAACCAAAATTGATACTGTAGGTGCAGTTTCATGAAGGGTGTAGTGGTGTGAAGCTGCTGAATGCTCCCCTCTTTTGCCCCATCACTTCCTTCCACCGATCCAATCCCTGCAACTTGTGTCTGTCCTGACACTGGTCAGGCCCTTTCATGCATCAGTTCATCTCTTAACACAGTACAGAGCTGCCATCTTCTACCAGCTCTGTTGCTTCTCTGTCTGCGTAACAATCTAATTCAAACTATAAGCTGCTAGAAAACTAATTGACATTTTTGGCTGGGTTAGTGTTTGTCTGAAGGTATGCAGGCAATTAGATTGGGTAGTCGGAGTGGTACCAGAGCTAAGAAGCAGCAGGGTCATGCCATCAAATATTTAAACAGCTGGGAATGGGGCAAGGGACAGAAAGAGGGGAGAATGTCAATGAACGATTCTCTAACCATCAGCAAACCATTCAGTTATCTCTGGCTATATTCAGTCATCTCTGCCTGTATTTCCCTGAGGGAAAATGGGAAGGGCTCCTGTCTGCATCCCTCCCAGGGGAAGTTGCCCTCATGAGTTTTAATACAGGGAATTCTGTCTTTCTGTCACGTGCTTTCCTTGAGACTGGTATGTGTTTCTTAGTTCTGTTTTGGTAGGAGCTAATTTTACTGATGACTAATGTAATTCTATCAACTCCAGACCTCAATGAAATAATTTTCTGCTGATTTCCACCTAGAACTAGATATTCGCCTCTCCTCCTTTGTTTCTTATTCTGTTGCCTAAAAAATTGTTTGTAAAGTTTAACCCAAATTAAAAAATGTTGAGGTTCTGTTTTGGCTTAAATCAGATGATTACATTTCACTTCAAACAGAAGGGTGATTTATTTATTTATTTATTTTAACTTCTGGGCTTCTGAGCAAGTTTTGGCAGTTGATTTCATCTTGAAATGTAAAAGACTTCAAAGCAAACAGAAAAGCTCCAATCAACCAACTAAAAAACCCTTTACAACTTTTATACCTATTAGTTAATGAAGATGAAACAGTTAACTGTATTCACGAACAATAACCAAAAAAAAATCACAATAATTTTGATCTCCATAAAGCTGAATCTGTTTAGGACTGGCGTGAGTGGGAGTTTCTGTGGGAACGCATAGAATCAATTTATACGCATTTCAAAGTAGAGATATTTAGCTTAATCAGAAAGGAAGGAACGTGCTTAATGGGAAGTGAAACCTGCTAGATATCAGGCTGAAATTATCTCTCACAACTGAATCAGCAAATTACATTCTCCTGACCTCTGTGTGTGTTCGTTCCAAATAGAATAGCTCTCTGGTAAACTTTTTCTGATGTGCTTTAAATTAATGTCCTAATGCTTTCAGGATGCTTCTCGCCTACAAATACCCTCCAAGTGTGAAATTTTGCTGTGAACTAGTTCAATTTCATTCTTGCTTATCTTTCTATTGTACAGCAGTTTGAGGAGGTATTAGCAAGGCCATTTATTTTAAGTTAAATTTCAGCAATCCATTTGTATTACCTTTGCTGTTTGTCGTGCACTGAAGTAATTGTGTGATTAGGAAAAGTTTACTTTGTGAAGTGTGTTGCTTGTCTATCAATGCTTGTGGATCGGTTGTTGGTAAGCAAAAGGGAAGACGCTGAAGAATAACTTCTCCTACTCTTGTTCTTTCAGGCACATGTATGACCATGCTGCAAATATGTATCCGCAATTAATAAAGAATCCCACCGTTCGAAGCGGAGTCCAGAATTTTATGGCGTATGTATTTAGTTATTAGAAAAGAAATTATTTAAGACTTGGGGTTGGAGGATGACAGAATTTTCAAGGGATTTTTGTTCTCTTCCTTATGGGCTGAAGAAAAGATATATGCTTCCTTTCCCACTGATCGAATGTCATTAGCATGAAAAAAATTCTAAATATACATGAAGAAGAGTGTATGCCCTTCCCTAATCCTGATTCTTTCAAAGAAATGTTTAAAACATTTGCTACAAAGGGGTCTGGATAATACCAATGAATTCTGAAGGTCATTTTAGTCAAAATTCTTTTCTAAAAAGATGGTACTTTGAATGTTACACTGAACAGTGTGGTCTCCTGGCACCTTAATCTTTTTAGCATTGTGTATCCTTTCCTTCTCCTTTCCTTCCTCTGTTGGGTTAGCATTTTGTTTATTCTACCACTGACGTAAATTCTGCTCTAATCACAAAAGTCCCAATTCCCTTTTCTCTTCAGCTGTATAAATCAAAAGTAGTTCTGCTCAAATAATGCAGCTACACTGGTGGGGAGACTACAGTTGGGAGTACAACCAGGCCATGTACTGGGAAACTCAACCACGGTTGCCAATTTAAATCTCCTTAGATTTATAATTTTCTTCTGTTGCAGATAGTTCTGTGAAACTTTGGTCATTCTGGGAACTACTTTTTGATGCATTTCCCTCGTCTTGTGTGTTCCACGAGGGGTTATATATCAGACTAATTCTGTTATTAGTGCAAATATATAAAATTGATTGCTTTTAGCTTATCCTTGCTATAATTTTTCAGCATAGCTGTTGTCCTTGTGAGAAAAATGTGGGTTTTTTCTAGAATGACTCAGCATAGCAGCTGTATCCTCCAAGATGCGTTGCTGGATGAAGGGAGGGCAATACCAGGTGGCCTTGTATCATTTTTGTTGCCTGTATCCTGGACTTCTGCATTGCTGCCTTACTTTATAGCAGTTTTGCAATATGGGATGCCGTGTTGTCCTGCAAGTCTTTTTAGCCCTGAGTGCTTTCACTATATCCCTGTTCTTGCATCTTATTAGTTCCAGAAATTGAAATCTGGCTGGTTTTATCATATACTTCCTTGTCGGATTCATTCTCTTCTTTTTGGTGCTATACATAATGCTGGATAGATAGGTACAGGAGGATGGAATCTGCTCCTGACTCACCCTAATGCCTGTGGTTCTTCTGTGGCCCTTTGTGCACAGCAAAAGAGAACCCTGAGAGATCTCTATAATGTTGGCTGCTCTTGCCCTAGGGTCTGTTCAGCTTGTGTTGCTTCATGCTCTAAACCTGGCTTATTTGGCTAGTAACCTCTTGATTGGTTTTGACACATGGGAGGGTTATGTTTGGCCTCCCACCTTTTCCTCAGAGGCGTGTGGCAGTGTTTCTTAGGCAGTGTTTGAGCATCACCAGCAGAAAGCCTTCATTGCACTTGTACCTAGGGGAGAGAAATAGGCTCTTCAAAGGTCAGTCTGTTTTATCTTTAGGTGGTTAAAAGGGAATAGTTCATCTGTGCGATCAAACGCTTGTTTCCCTTTACTGATGTAGCAGTCCCCCATAGGGGTGGAGTCCAGCTCTTTCTTTGATGCTCAAGACTGGTAGAGGCACACTACTGTAGGGTATGTTACATGGATCTGAACTTTTATACCCGGAGGATGTAACATTTATGTCTGCAGGATTTCCAAAGCATGACTTGCCTCAAAACACTAGGAATGCTGGATCATCTGGGTCGTGCATTTGTCCCTTCCCTGCATTATCAATTATACTCTTAAAACAAAACCGAGAAAACCCCAACCTGTTTGTTCCTCTGCAGGAAACAAGATCAATGGACAAGACAACAAATCAGAAATAATAAGGATGACCCATTTTGGAGGCATGCTGGCTATATTATTGCACAGTTGGATGGTCTGTACATGGGAGCCCTCGAGTGGGCTAAACTACAGAAACAAACAGTAAGATTACTGCATCTCTTTTTCAGTAGCTGGGGATGGGAAGTCAGAGGACAAAGGTGGGAGAAGAGAATCTTTTTTTTTTTTCTCCCCTTAAAACAAGGAGGATAATTAGTGGCAAGTACTCATTCTGCATGCCATTTTACAAAAAAACTTCAGTGTCTGTTTGTCATGATTTAGGGTCAAACTTTAGGGTCACTCAAACCAGGACATTGTTCAACATAGATAATGTGACTGAGCATTTGTGTCATGTCACCACAGACTGGTGATGTACTGGACTTTGAACCCTGGATGCTCGTGTGCTGCTTAGATTGGAGGTGGCTTTTGTATTCATGTGTGAATGTTGGAAGGACAGACACTTCTAAAGTGCTTGCTGTCATCACTTTACAATTGTTATTGAGCAAATGACCCTCTAGGTATAAAGAGTAGCTGCAGCAGCATGAGTCAGCATGTAGGGAGTGTATTAAAGCTTTTATTCTTATTTCCAAGCATCAGATTTCAAATCTTAAATCTATTTTGGAGTACATCTTACGTTTAGAAGTGTCTTCTCCTTTCCTATCTTTTAAGTCTCCCATTACAAAGTATATGGTCAGTGCTGGGGCAGGCTAAATGGGATAGGTTTTGGGTTTTTTTATTTTGTAAATTCAATTAGAATTGTGTTCCAGATGATCAGCTTGTATGTAATAGTAGAGCTGCTTTAGCTCCAGTGGAGCTATGATAATTGCAATTCTGTCCTTTAGTCTAATGTCTGATATGTTTTTCAATGTGAGTGGGATGACTTAAATAGTTGTAGTTGACCCTTTTTGTCTTGGTTTAACCATATCAAGAATTTAGAGAAGTTTGGAGCCCTAAATTATAAACAATTGGGGTTTAGTAAAATATGCATATTTCTTGTGTGGAACTTACTCTGTGGCTTTCATGAATGGGGAACCATCTCAAAATAGAAAAACACCGTAATGTTCACAGTAATGGAAAAATCCATCCTGCTGCACCTGAATTATAGCGAAATACTAAGAAACGTTGACTTTCTAGGAAAATAACTCAATAATGCCCTTTCGTAACACTTGTATCTGAAGAGACCTCCAAAGCTCATCAGTTTTCCTGGCTCCTTCAAAATCCTTTAGGTTCAGATGAGGGGAGGGCTAAGTGCTAGTTTGTGTCTGAGCTATTTCTTTTTAATAGAGATGTCCTACCTGCACCATGTATTCCATGATACTTATTTAGTTGTGTATTTGATACTTAAAAGCACTGACCTCTAAAGTGACTGAGTTATTCTTACCCTCTTTTCAGAGATCTCATCAGCATGCCTCTGTAAAAAATGGTGCCATTAGTAAAAGTTCAGGCATGTGGCTCAGTTTGAAATATTTGTGTACTCTATTCTTGGATTATATGCAGTGGATATATTTATTTCTTTTCCCAAATGTGCCTGAAGCAGTTGGTGGAATTTACTTTGCTTGCTTCCTGTGCCATTCACAACTTCAGCTTTGGCTGTTCTTACCTACGTGGAGATCCATCTGTTTTTATTCAAAGCAAAAATGGTCCCTGTGTATGTATTTCTCACTTGAGGTGGTGCTGCAATTTCCTCTTAAGATCGGTCCCTTACCTTTGAGTAAATTTGGACAGCTGCTCTTGCACCCTAGGTGTTTAGCTTTCCCTGGCATGAAAGGGCTACCTGACAACTCTGCAGAAGTGCAGACAGTTCACTTTGGATACTATGCTACTTTTCAAATGCTTTTATGAGATTAGGCTACAACAGTGCTATTTGCGTACGTATTTACGGCTGTTAGGATCCCCTCCAGGAAATGTAGAGCTTGAAGACTGTTGCTCTGGACGTGCATGGACCAGGTGCAGATGCAGTGTTACTGACTAGTGTTCTAGCTTTGGTGTGTACGCTTAGCTCAGAATTGGCCCAGCTTCTGTAAACGTGACAATTCAAATGAACTAACAAACAAAAAAAAAAGTTAAGAAAGACCAACAACATCTTCCTTACTCCATGTGATTAAAAGAACTTCTGCCCTCCAAAGAGACTGTTTTCAACTCTGCTCTTGCAGTATCTGGTATAGGTATTTGTTTGGCAAACAAATTCACCTCATAGATGTTTCGTTTTTTTTCCTTATTTCTAAGTATTATACTTTGGTTCAATTCGTCCAGTCTTGTTTTGATCATGCTTTGGGCAACAACTGCAATAACAAGTCTGTACTATTTCATTTCTCACCTTAGAAACAATAATTAAAGAAACTTGTTACTGAAAGGCCCCACAACAAATTCTGCGTGTTTTTAAAAGCAAATCTTATTCCTATTTTGTGTTTTCCTTAGTGCTTTGAGAGTTTCTTCTTTCCTTTTTCCTTTGGCAGATACTGTTTTTTGTTTCATTAAAAAAGGAATCCTTTATGTGTATCGTTTTAGAATTATTATCATCAGGAACAAGTTTATCTTTAGATCTCTAATGGTGCAGTATTTTTGGATTCATGGTGCTGATGAACATTAGAAATATTGAGAATATCTTGTGTTTGGGTTGTGACATTTTTATTTTCTTTTAACATCTTTCCTCCCAAAAAACCCAAATCAAATCCTCCCCTAAACCCAACAAAAATGGAGCCAAAAACCAAAATCTATTTTGTTGTCTGATATTCCAACTGCTATTGGGAAAAACTGTGCATACTTCTAAATTCAACTGATTATTCTGTGGGTACAGAGCAGTTTCCCCTCACTGCCCTTAGCTTAAAAGAAGAACAAATGCTGCAGAAGAAAGGCTGGAAAGCCTTTTTTTCTTAACGCCCGAAAGATCAGAAACATGGGGAAGAGAAAGGGAGGTGGAGTTGGATCTCAAAGTTTTTACATTTCCCCTCCCTCCCCCAGTGAATGCTCATAGATTGACAAAGTGCTCTCCTGAACATTGAGAAGTGAGTTGATTGACAAGAACAGGCCAAAAAATCTGAAAAGGGTGAGGAAAAGGAACTGTATTTACAAAGTCTGTGGATTTCAACAGTGAGCCCTCTGCAAAGTTGAAGAAAATGGTTTCTTTTTTAGGAGAACGGAAACTGTTTCAATAGCTACTCTGCTTTTAACTTTATGCATTTAAGGTGTCATGGTTTCTTATGAGCACTGCACAAACCTTTTTGAACTTGGAAGTAATTGGAGTTTTACTTTTGGTGCATTAGTTGATGTGCACTTATTTGAGTGAAAAGATCTGACTTTCCGTTGTCCTGTACAGGACATCATAGTTGGAAGCTTTGCCAAATCCACATAGTGCTCCAGCGAGAGTTGGCTTATGTGCACACGTGTCACTCTGAAATGTCCCATTTTTCTTTTCTCCCCTAAACTTCAGCTCTACTTCACTTGAATATTGTAGAACCATCATGTCTGCCAGAAATAACTGTGCCTTGTTACAGGAAGAAAGTTTGGTTTGGACTCTGAACTGTTTGATAGTAGTACTAGTACATTTTTTTTTTAAATTCCTATATATATGAAGCAGATATTCTGTAGTGTACTGTTTTCAGCTTTTTTTTTTTAACTGCATGGAATCTGGTTTCCTGCAGGACTATTTTAGGTGGGTACTTCCATTAAGACCTGCATGAAGGCAATGTGTATTGTAAACTTCTGTGTTTTGAATTTGATATTTACAGATATTGTTAGGAAGGATGTCAAAATCTGAATACATTTTCATGTTAAAGTGTGACATTATTCCATCTGGTTTAGCAACATTTTATATCCAGTAAACAAACCCAACCCTTTTGTCAAGACAATTTCTGAAGGAGGGGCACTCAAAGAACATTAAGCCTTTTCATCTGCCTAACGCTCTACCAACGCTGTGATTAATCTGGGGCTTGTCTACACAGGGAAGTTACCCTTCAATAAGGAGGTGTCAGAGTTTTAAATACTACAGTGATTCTAGGACACCTCTTTCTTTTGTCCTTCCTTATTTTATATTGAGAATGCTCAATCATGGGAAGTTACTGGAAAACAATTGTTGCAGAATAACTTGTCTATTTTAACGTTGCTTGTAGACAAGTCTTTAAGGTTTATTCCTGTCCTCTGCCAGTTCTAAGTTTGTTTCTCCTTACCTCTCCTTTCAGCTGATGTAACTCATAGTCAATTTGATTCTTTTTTTGGTTGTTGTTGCTGCTATTCAGGATGGCAGGCCTCCTAGCAAAAGGGCTTTGTTTCTTGTCATGACAAACAGCGAGGAGGTATAGCCAATTTAGCTCATTTATTCGCACTTCTTCAGGATGTAAACCATATATGCAAAGAGTTGTCCTGAGACTGTATGTGAAATGACAGAAGGTGATTACAGAAGATTGTAATATAACCTGTTTTATGTGGTTAGTATGATGCTTAGTTCTTGCTAAGGGACCCCGATTAACTTCTTTTAGAGAAGATCATAGAATCATAGAACAGTTTAGGTTGTAGTGGACCTCTGAAGGTCATCTAGTCCAACCCCCCTGCAGTGAGCAGGGACATCCTCAACTAGATCAGTTTGCCCAGAGCCTTGTCGAGCCTCACCTTGAGTATCTCCAGAGATGGGGCCTCAATTACCTCCCTGAGCAACCTCTTCCAGAGTTTCACTGCCCTCATGGTAAAGAATTTGTTTCTAACATCCAATCTAAATCTGCCTTTTTCTGATTTAAAACCATTGCCCCTTGTCCTATCACTACAGGCATTTGTGAACAGTCCCTCTCCAACCTTCCTGTAGACCCCCTTCAGGTGTTGGAAGGTCACTATTAGGTCTCCCTGGAGCCTTTTCTTCTTCAGGCTGAACAACCCCAGCTCCCTCTGTCTGTCTTCATAGGAGAGGTGTTCCAACCCCCTGATCATTTTCTTGGCCCTCCTCTGGACTTGTTCTATCAGGTCCATGTCCTTCTTGTATTGAGGGCTCCAAAGCTGGACACAGTACTCCAGGTGAGGTCTTACCAGAGCAGAGTAGAGGGGCAGAATCACATCTCTTGATCTGCTGGCCACACTTATTTTGATGCAGCCCAGGATGTGATTGGCCTCTGAGCTGCAAGC
>VWZK01001623.1:0-74109 GCA_013396935.1 Baryphthengus martii | reverse complement strand
TGAAGTTCACCTGGGCCCACCTCTCCAGCTTGTCCAGGCCCTTCTGGATGACATCCCATCCCTCTGGCATATTGACAGCACCACTCAGCTTAGTGTCATCTGCAAACTTGCTGATGGTGCACTCTCCCATTATCTATGTCATTGATAAAAGTACTAAACAGTACAAATCCCAGTACAGACTCTTGAGGGACACCACTTGTCACAGCTCTCCATCTGGACTTTGAGCCATCTCTCTGTATATGTTGGAAATCAACCATATTTATTTCCAAACTGGGGCTCTCAGCTTTGTGGCAGGTGCCTCAGGCCTCTCCTAAGTTCCCAGATTTGGCCTGCATTGCAGACGCGGGAATCCTCTGACTCCAGAGAAGCTCAGTGCACTGCACTTGTGTGATGTCACTGAGCATCCAACAGTCTTACACACAAAACCAGGTTTATCCAAGCAGAGCAATAAATTCCTGGAAGTAAACTGAAACAAAATTTCCTTGCTCCTTAAAAAGGAATGAAGAATAGAATCCTAGCAGGTACTTAACAAATTAGTTCCTCCTTTACATCTCTGATATTTTGGCTGGCTTTTGGAGCTTGCAGCCCGATTTCACCCAGCGGAGCCCTAGGAATTTACATAACCTTAGATTATTTGTTTGAGTGGATCTTTCTCCCTCCATTCTGGCCAGCTTCCTATGCATATAGTTCTGACAGTTTTGCTGCTTGGCACCTTTGTACTAGCTTGAATGGACTTCCTGGTAGTTACTGAATTTTTGACTTGGAACAACTGAAAGATAGCATGGAAATGTGAAACTCTTAATAAAATATACAGGCAATTCCTAGTGATGCTGCAGCAGTATCAGTGTAGCTACCTGTAACTGTTGCAATGAAGGCTGCTTTTATGGCGTGGTGGCAAATAGATGGCAAGTAGAATTAAAATGTCTCGGGGCTGGCCAAGCATTCACATAGGCAGTCGTCCTTTGCTCCCCTCCTGGTGATACTGTACGATAATGCCTGTATAAATCAGACATTGGAAATCAGCTTCTCCTCATTGTATGGTGAGCTTGCAGACCTTTCAGTGCGACTGAATGGGGAAAAAATTGTGTTGAAACAGTGCCAAGTCTCTCTCTCTGGATCCCAGTGAGATAGCCGTTGTTGGGACTGGTTTGTAAATGATTCATACCACTCTGCTGCTGAAGACTATCCAAAGATACATCTCTTATCAGTTGTGGCCTCTGCTGCTCCTTGTTTGCATCCTTACGGTAAAAAAGTGATGAGCTAAAGCAATAACATATAGGAAAACTTGCTTTTGATTTCTTCCTCAAACTATAGATGCTGTTGGGGCCTTCTGTGATGCATGATTTTAGTTTTGAGAATAGCTTATTTCTCTAACTTTTCTTGGTAAGCATTGTGGGAAGATTTGATTACTTCCTCTGGGATATATGGGCTAGGGTTTACATTCTTTTTTTGATTTTCCTGTTTGGTTATTCTATCTGCCCAAACCGCAGTTGGATAACACAGAATTCAGCTTTCTGAATAAAAAATAAATGGTTTTGGTGCTGTTTATTTTTGCCATGTCCTTCTCTCCCCTTTATTGGGGTTCGTGGAGAAATCAGCTATGTGGTTTAGTAACAGTGATTTATATTGCAAGAAATGTTTCTTTGCTATATGATTGTCCCTTTCAAAAATTACTATTCATAAGGACACATCACTGTAGGGCTGACTTCTTTTCCTTAAGCCTTGCCTTAACTAAAGGCACAGTGCAAGCCAGAACAGGAAAGATTTAGAAAATGGTCTTTGAAGATTAATGTTAGACCATTGTTGAGATCTTATTTTTGAGGAGGGAAGAGAAGGTTCTGAAGAGCGTGTTGCACAATGAGCTGTGTGTAGTTAACCCTGGCTGGCTCCATCCGTAAGGGGTTTTTGAAAGCACATAGTGGAGTGCCTTTTGACTGTCTGTCTTTCTTCAGCTGGTTCCATACTTGATCAGTATTGTTAACATATCTTGCTTTCCTCACTTATTTCCTGAAAATGTCTTAAATTGCAGCCTGTATAAAAAACTTGAAAACTCCCAGGAGTGTTTGTTAATGTAAGGCTCTTAAAGGGCATTTAGATAAACAACAACCACAAAAATTAAATCTTACTATCTCCCAAGTGTAACAGTAATAGTAGACTGATTGGTATGCTGTTAGGAAATTTTTGTATGTCTTTTCAAAGTTACTGATAGCGTCTCCTTTTCCTCAGAAATGTTAACATTGGTAATGCCACTACAAGGGCCAGACCCTTAAGGACACCTAGGTGCCACACTGAGTTTGAGCATCTGGGCCTTGTGAGCAGGTATTTCATAGACCATGTAAGAGGTTCCTTTGAGAGCAAAAGAAATATTCTAACAGCTGAGACTGTCTCGATGCTTCGCTGTCTGAAAGTGCTTTTTGTGGTCTCTCTTCTCCTTTTCCTCAGCCACTGAGCATGTTTGATGTCCAATTTCTGAATGCGGTTGGAGACTTATTGGACCTTATTCCTGCGTTATTTGAGTATTCTACACGGGGTGGACAATGCAACATGGAGCCAGGAGGCCATGGGAAGTATCAGTGGGATATGGGTCACTGCTCTGCACTCATCAAGGTAAGAACCAAGTAGGTCACCTCCAGCAGCTGTGTTGATTTGCCGTCTCATGGGACTGCATTTCTAGAGTATTCCCCATTTGTTGCACATGCATAAAGGGACTCCTGTCAGTCAACGTGTGTTTACGCAGTTGTCATCTGTGCCTCCATAGGACTTCTTTTTTGTCCTGTTTTGCTCAGTTGAGTTCAAGGGCAGGGAAAAACAAAACAAAGCTACAGAGATTGGCAATGAAAAGCTGCTAGAATTACTAGGAAATGTGGAACAACAATGGAGAGGAGACTGGGAGAGAGTAATTTGTTTTACCTAGCCAAGTGAAGTCTGAAAGTGGGTATTGTGAATGTCTGCAAATACAGGGTGCAAATAAACAGGGAGGAAGGGAAGGGGATTACTTCAACTAAAGGGTAGTGCTAGCGCAAGAACAATTGGGTGCAAGTGACTGATGTGTAAGTGTTAATAGTAGTACTCTGGAAGGGCTTTCTAATGACAGAAAAAAATGCTTTTAAGGTAAGTGTCTGGTACATCATGGTGGTGATTAAATTTTTCTTTACAAATTTTCAAGGTTTTAGTCCATGCATCCCAGAGCAACAAAATTCACCTTAAATTGAGAAGCATTCATTCAAGCGTTTGCCTACAGCAAAAGATTTGTAAGGTAGCAACAAATCTTAGAGCTAAGGAAATAATTTGAAAAGTTGTACTGTCAATATCTATATGTATGTTTACATTTTCAAATTGAATTTACTTGCATTTGCTTCTGTATTTCAAAGTCACCCAGAAGCATTTTCACAAAAACAACATATCCAGTGTTAACTTCGAGTATGTTTGTGGAGAGCTGACCTGACTGTGTAAATACAAGTATTCAAGAGGAAACTGGGGAAACAAAACATACTATGTGATGCTGGTGTCCCAAAAACTCTTAACCTGTTTCATTTTGAAAAATAACAACTAATTGGTCAAGAATTATTTCCAGAGGTTTCAGAAATTCATTAAGTACATAGTTAAAAGCACAAGAATCTGCTCCTGATTGAACAATGCAATTAATCAAACTACTTAAAACAAGTTGTTCTCCTAGTTTCTATCAAGTACAAAGTATGCAGAGTAGAGTAGGGTCTGAAATGATTAATCTTTCTGCTTCTGTTTTCCAGGTTCTACCTGGATATGAGAATATCTATTTTGCCCATTCCAGCTGGTTTACTTACGCGGCCACCCTGAGAATATACAAGCATTGGAACTTCAATATAGTCGATCCATATACTAGCACCGGCCGTGTCTCATTCAGCAGTTACCCAGGTAAAGTCAAGAAAACCAAAACAATGTAGATATCCAAGATGGCGTACACCATCTTACTGTCTTGTGGAAGTCTTGTGTATAAAAAGGATGATACCTCAAGCACTGGCTTCAATCTACCTTAAGACTTTTAGCCACAAAGAGGACAAAATGTGATCTTCAATTCTCTGACTTGAATGTGATATTGTTGTCATGGTCTTTTGTTGTTGATTAATCAACTTCAGTGCTCTGAATAGTACTAGTTAAATATTCTACCTCTGGCACAAACATACTGCTTTGAATTCCGCTTGTGTAGTCTGCAGTCATCCCAACTGTTGAACTCCTCACCTTGCTTAGTAATAACAATTTTGAGCTCTTCTGTTAACCACTGTACGTGCCTTCTACTGTAATGGGATTATTAGAGAGCATCCAGCACTAGCCATCTGAAATTGTGTCGACTCCTTTAGTTGTTGGTTTAGCAAACCTTCAGTTGTTTTTGGTTTGTTTTGATTTATTTTCTTTCTTCACATCTCCCTCTTTCAGCTTCTCTATAAACTGTTACAGAGGCAAGTATTTTTTTTATGCTTATTTCATGTGTTAGTAGTATAGCCAGACAGAATATTTAACGTCTCCCTTGGGAAGATTAGTTAGCATATAATATTATCACCTTCCCTGCAAGAATGTTAGAAATTGCCAGCAGGTAATGTTCCAGTGGTAAAATATGTACTCTTGCTAGAGTAGCACCAAGAAATGTGCACATGAAAAAACACAGCAAATCCAAGACTCTAAAAGTGGGTTGCATAAGTTTTTAAAGGTGGAATTTCAAATTCAAAAATACCCAAACACTCAAGAATCTTCATAAACTTTTAAAAAGTGAAGTATGTGCCATAGGAGACTTGTTTGTTTCATTTTGATGAAATTTTGTTGGCTGATGATTTCAAAACGTGCTTTGTTCAGTTCCTGTATTTTTTGTACTTCAAAGGCAAGGGTCCTGCACGGCAAGGGACTTCTAATACTCTGTCTGGGAAACTGTTTTTGAAAGCATTCATTTCACATTGGAAGAAAGTCTTTTTCTGTGGGGTTCTGACCCTCCTCAGTGATGCTCAGGAACATAAAGTTTTCTGACAGCTGAAATTTTTGCTTTCAGGAAGAAATAGAGGTGTTCTGGTGAATGTCTGTTAAGTGTACAGCCTTTCAAGAGCTTGGGTCATCGCCGATTCCCTTGGAGGAATTTTGCTCGCTTGTTGCAAGGAATTTTGGCAAGCCTGTGTGGAGCTAGAAAGCCAGGGTTTCTCTCTGAGATCTGTTCATCACCTGAATGTACGGAAGGTTATGCTGGATCTTGTATCTCTCAGTAGAAGTGTTGTTGAGGATAGCACTATCCACAGGAGACCGTGGCGCTGTTTTGCAGCTGTTACGTGCCTCATCGTGCTGCAGATTCAAATCCGGGGATCAGGATCAACCACATAGAGCATTTCTTATTTTAATTTTAGTGAGCGTCTATGGTGATGCCTCTGGGTTGTTCCTTTTGTGGATTCTGTGTTTAAAGTGAAATACAAGTCTCCTGTTTTGCTGAGCCCGCTCAAGCGTGCTGAGTGGGAGGATACTGACAATCAGCTACTGCTATGCCGAACTGGTCGGAGTCTCTTAGCTGGTGTACAGAATCCCAGTGTGCTTTCCTGAGATGGTTGAGGTCTGCAGAGATGGCTGGTTTAAAAGCTTGCTTGTGCCAGGTAGACTGATGCAATGATGTGGTAAGGTGTACTTCTACCACAAAACTGAGTTACAACTGTTGCAAAACAGAGTTCCCATGGCTACAGTGAAGTTTGAGAGGCCAGTGGTATGTGAAGTGTACTCACTGCCTCCCTAATTACAGGCTACTATCACAAGCACTAGACAAGCGTGATCCATTGACTACAGCAAATTGCATTAGCTGTGGGTGTAGCTCACGAAGTTGCAGTTTTCCAGGGGATGAGTAACCTCTAAAGTGCCAGCCTAGTAATGATCTAGGGACATCACACTGCCAAATTCCTCTGCTCCATGTTGTGATGAGATGAAGCCTTCTATTTTCAGGGCATCCAACCAAGGAATCTGCAGGACTTGGCCATGGTTCAGCTTGACAGTAAATTCTGCTTGCCTGGAAGTTCCCACTCTTATTTTTTGTCCTGATAGATACTAAGAAGCAGAAAGAAAGGCCAACCTAGTAAGCTCTCATGAATAATAACATGATCCTAATATAGAAGTATTGACTTTTGGAGGAAACAAAGAGTATTAAAGCATGTGTGTCCTTCCAGGCCTTCAGTGACACTGAACTGAGTATCTAACATCAAGTAAACTGGATATGAAGTAAAATTCTTCTGGTGTCCAAAAGCTGTGTCAAAAGCTTCAAGGAGTTGTTTGCCTTCTCAGAAGGAATGTGCCAACTCCCCGATTTCTCCTGGGCTCACAAAGTAAAATTGCCCAGATTGTTTATTTACTGAATTTCAAAAGACTGGCTGCTGCACTGCGAAAACTAATATTTGCTGTGACTCAAAGGATCTGAGACTATTCACTACCACGATGCGTGTCAGCCTGTGCATGATAGTGCAGCTAGATGGCCTCACGCTCCCTCGCTTCTGCTGTGACTGAGCAAGCAGGAAATCAGGCAGGAATTGCAGCGTCCATCCCGGCTTGCCCAGCAGTTCCCCACGTTCCTGCCAGCATGCTCAAGTGTCCACTGTTCTAGCATGTAGGCTCTTCACTGCTTTGTCCTTTCCAGAGCACTGGGAGTGCTGCAGAGGCACAGTGAAGTGGACATGAAGGGTAGTAGTAATCTCCACTTTTTGCAGAATGATTTAGCTGCTTGCTGATATAGCCACGCTCATCCTAGGCCTCACTTGAACTCTACTCATAGTTTTAGCTTTCTCTTCTGTTGAAAGCATCTGTGCAAAACTGCGCGTAGGACGTCTCTGCAAACCTCTGGGAAGGGGGAAATGTCTCTGAGCTGAATGCTTCGGTGCTGTGTCTTCAGTGTCTTGTTCAAGCTCTGGATTTATGTACTTAATGCGGTTGGTCAATCTGTGTACAGTGGAGAACTTAAATTGTACAGACATGTTATGGTTGCTCACAAGTCCTGAGTGAAGTTATTTGGGGGGTGGTAAGAAATACAATGACAGAGACTAGGTAGGTGCTGTGTTTTGCAGGACATACCTAATAAAAGCTTGGAGAGAAAGCTCATCCCAGCCTGCCTCCACTCCACCCCCCGCCCTAAATGCAGTCACTGCTCTACGCTGCCCCACTGAGCCGTTCAAAGAGGTGAGCCAAATTATCTGATGAAATCCGCAGCTTTCCTTGGATGGCAGCTTCCAAGATTTCAATCCATTTGGACAGACCTCTCCTTGAACAGTTAGTTTTGAACCCCCTTAAAGAAAGGGAATCTACCATTTGGACCCAAGCACTCTGGCTTGGGTAGTGACCTACTTTCTCTAGGCTGAGTCACAGTCTTGTTAAGTAGTTACTGTGATATTTTTTTTAGCTGTTTAAGCAAAACAGTTAAGAATTTTACTGCCACCTTTGCTCCTTGGGTCTGCTCTTGGGATCTTGCTTGGTTGAGACAGTCCGTGACATGGGAACAAGACAACACTGGTTATCTCGTTGGATGGCTATCTGTGTTCTGCTAAGGCCAGAGAGGAGTAATGTGTCTTTTGCTTTGAAGTAATCTGGTGTTAGTGCAGAATTAGAAAGTGCAGCACTGTCCTTCCCAGCAGCCTGAACAAGAGCTGGGAGGAACAGAACATGGAAAGAGTGGTAGCCCTTGTATTCAGAGGACCAGCTTGCTTGTGAGGTATTGCCAGACCATTCCTCACTTCCCTACTCTTTCTAACATCTGTCTAAAACCTGGAGGGAAGCAGAGGAAAGTGCCCGATGCACTTTGGAGATGAGAGGCCGAGCTATCGTGTGGGATTTGTTATTTCTTAGTGCCTAGGAAAGGTCTGCAGGTGGAAGGAAGGCAGCTGGCGGGACTTCAGTCTTGGCATGAGAAGCAGGTGCTGATGGGATTAAGAAAGCTAATCCAGAGAAAGCCTCTCCTTTCCCATTGTCAAGTGTGTTTGTAGCCCGGAGTACTGAGCATCTCAGCTGGGAGCTACTCTCAACCCTGCAAGGTGATGGCTACACTGCGTGTCTCTGACTTCCAGCCTGTAGTACTGACCCTTTTTGTACTTGACTGAGCACAACGACCTTTTCAAACACCAAAAGGGCTGATGCCATCTGGTTCAGAAAGCAGCAGCCTACCTCTTTAGGAACAATAACTGCCTGGAATTTGTTACCCCCCACATACTCTTTGGTGTGCTGACTCTCTGGAGAACATTGTGGCTCACACTTCAAAAAAAAAAATGCTTTGCTTTACTTGGCTGGTTAATACTGTCATGATGAATGAAACTTCAGACTCTGGAAACTTCAGTTTTCCAGTGCTGATTGATTGGAAGCTGAATCTAAATGGCTCAGACCCAGAAGATGCAATCAGAAGAATGTTGGCTTGTTTCTATGTAGGAAGAGTCAGGTACCTTGAAGGAAGGGGCGAGGAGGGGTGGGGCACGGGGAGAAGAATGAGTGTTGCTGATAAAAATGGATTTACAGAAAAATACAGGCAAACCATACGGTGAGATAACCATTGACATAAAACATTTTGAATTACAACAGATTCTCATGCATACTTAGACAACAATGGCGCAAGAGGACATCAAATATCTGCTGGTGTCTCTAGGCTGCACCCAGGTTTCATTTTTGTGGATGTCTTTGCCCTGGGTAAACCTGTTGTATTTAACTTCCCTTTATTTCAGGAGTGCCTATGCCTTGAGTTAAAATGATGTATGTTGTCTCGGAATAATTAGGCTGGTAATAGTGTATCATGGAGGGCACACTGGATTATAAAACGTTGCAGGATGAAACTTGGTAAATACTAAAGCCCGACAGGAAATCCCCTTGTCTTCAGCTTAGCCGAGTTTTGCAATTTATTTGAATTACAGAGTTCAAACTTCAGCATCATTCCTTGTGTTGACACTTGCTTTGAGTTGTTTTTTTTTGTTTTGTCTCAGCTGTTGATTGAAAAAGAAAAAAACTCTTTGGTTTGTTTTGAAGTAGGGCACTTGGCACTGGGACCCACATGAGAACTGGTGTTCAATAAAAGTCACAGTTGTTAAACAATTTCATTTCTTGTCTCTGTTTGGACAAACACTTGTCTTGTTACACAACAGTTTATCACTGGAGTGTTCCATGTCTTTGTAGCCATGTGTAGAGTGTTTCTCTTGTCCGTCCTTACTTGAGAGATCTCTGCTGTCGATGTACGTAACTTATTGACAGTCTTTTTCTGTCTCCAAGGGTAAAATACTCAAAACCACAAGCTGTCAGAGTACTCTACTTGCTCCGTCACCCTCATAGCACAGAGCACTGGAACAGGCTGCCCAGGGAGGTTATGGAATCTCCTTCTCTGGAGTTATTCAAGACCCACCTGGATGCATTTCTGTGTGGCCTGCCCTAGGTGATCCTGCTTTGGCAGGGGTATTGGACTAGATGATCTCTGGAGGTCCCTTCCAACTCCAGTGATTCTGCAATTCTATACTGATGTATTTTTAGAGAACAGGTGACCACAAAATATGTTTTCCTGGATCTGTTCTGATTTGAGAACTTGAGCCTTTAAAGAAATCTTGCTGAAATCGAGCACTTAAACGTTATTTTTGCCTGTAGGAGGTCTGCCTTTTGATGAAAGCCCAGGAATAGAAGGCAGAACTGAGTTATCTGTGTCTCACAGGTTGCTGACCTTAGTTTGTTTGCAGAGTGCATTAATAAGACTTGTTGTAGAAGGTTTCATAGTGCAACTCAACTATTATGCCGTTGCGCAGCGTTTTGTGCTTTTTGAAGAGTGATGCCATTAAAAATTACTAGCAAGAGACTAAGTTCTGGATGACTTCCCCATCAAGAACTCAGTTAAAAACCTTTCTTCCTCAAACCTGGCAGCCCTGTAACTACTGGGGAATCTCAAAGTCAAGTTATTTCTGCTTTGTAAGTAGTCACTATGCTATCCGTGGCATCATAGCTGACCTTTGCAGCTCTGTATACCACCTCCTGGCGTGGGATCTGCAATTGGACCTGCTGCTTCTGTTGACATGTAACTTGGAAGGGAATCCTGCCCAGAGATTGTGGTGACTTTGCAGGGATGATAAGACTAGTAAAAAAAAAGCAAAACAACAATGATAACACGTCAAGAGAAAGAGCAGGTAAAACTTTCTCTCATATACGGGATGTGGTTTATGAATTAAGAGATGCCCATTGCTTTTAAGAATAGTTAGACTGGAAAAGATTAAACTAGAAATAAGATTCTTCTACTCGGCTTAATTTAGTCAGAAGGGATTAATTGAAAGGAATACCTGCTATTGTTACAGAATAAAAAAAATCTAAATCTGAAACCGGTTTGTGAAAATCTTTGTGGAGTTTGTACTTCTTTTGTTTTGGTTTTCTTTGTTTCTAGCAAAGATATTTCTTTTAAAATACAACAAACACAAGACATTTACAGTACGTAATCCTCAGAACAGGAATAAGATACAACTTGAGACAGGAAGGAGAAACTTCCAAGCTCAGGATGCAAACATGAAGTAAATGCTCTAGAGAAAGAATTAGATTGTGTGGAGAAAGCACGACAAATGAGAAACTGTGCTGACAGGTGGGCTTAAAGCACATGCAGATGTTACCTCTTCATCTTTAATATTTGTACGGTTTGATTTCAAACATTTGCATGGTGACTCGTCCATATCCTCTTGGCTTGTCTCTCTGTTTTGTTCTAGGAGTATATCAAAAGTTCACAAAGATAACAGATTTTGTCTTACTGCTGTTTAAGGCTTTTTGGTGTCCCTGGATGACTTCTACATACTAGGCAGCGGTTTGGTAATGTTGCAGACTACCAACAGCGTGTTCAACCAAACCCTCATTAAGCAAGTGGTGCCTGAATCCCTGCTCGCTTGGCAGAGGGTCCGCATCGCTAACATGATGGCGGATGGTGGCAAAAGTTGGGCAGAAATTTTCTCAAAGTGCAACTCTGGTAAGTACATTTTCATGTTAATTTTAGAAAAAAGAATGTGTTCCCTTTCCCCCTTGTACCCTTTTCCTTCCCCAGGCAGGACATTTAACTTTCTGCTTTCATACCTAGGGACCTACAACAATCAGTACATGGTGCTGGACCTGAAGAAGGTCAAGCTGCAAAGGAGCCTTGATGATGGTGCACTGTACATTGTCGAGCAGATCCCAACCCTTGTGGAATATTCTGATCAAACAAATGTTCTCCGGAAAGGTAATAGTTCTTATAGTAGTTACTGACTTAGGAAAGCCACCTTCCTCTGCCAGCTGACGGTGCTTTGTGCCTGGGAAGGGTTTACTGAACACTGGTGCTGAGTTTCAAGTTTTGAAACACAAGCTTTGTGTGAGCATCCCTCTGTTGCCAGGTCTGTAATGTTGTATTCATTTCTCCTGCTCTGGCAGAAATGTGGTGAGCATCTGTGTTTCTTGGAAGCAGGGGAAGGAAAAAATAGATTTTACTTTCTTTTCCTTTTTTTTTTTTCTGGTATCATTTTGCCCTGTCTTAGAGAGCCATGAGGAAAAAGTGAGGTCTCTTTGAAGCAATTCTAAGTAACTGTGGTGCTGTGGACTACTTGAAATGTTGGGTGAGTGGGTCACCCTACAGGGAGATGAACTTTTTAGCTATGAGAGTTCTCTGTTAAATTCAGCTCTCAAACTTCTCTGTTGAAAAATTGCTGTTTAAAAGATTCCTTAATCCCCTAGCAAGACTAGAAACAAGTTGGTGGAAAACAAGCAAACAAAAGGTGTAGGTGAAGTGAAACACCCACTGTCAGGTTTCATTCAGAAGTGTTCTCTAGATACTTTGTCAGCATCCAAAAGCCTGAGCTTATTCTGTGGATTTAAGTGTGTTTGGTGCTTTGTAGTCCCTTCTTCAATCACATGCTCGGGAGGTGGATTGATTAATTGCTCTTTCTTATCAGAATTACTAGAAATGCATTTATGTTGTTTCCCTTGGGAATTTTTCCTTGTGTCTGGCTCCTTGGAAAATTGTGGCCTATTTCATGCATTGCCACAAAGTCAATACGGCTTTGAGACATTTCTTACTGATGGTTTGGAACAATCCCATCACTCTCCCTTACCCTTCTCTGGCTCCTTTATCTGTTGAAGATATGAAAGTAGGCTGTGCACCTTATCTTCTGGTGTTTGTGTGGACTTTTAACCATTAAAAGCCTCGGGCTCCTCTGTGCTGTTTTGTGGATTGTGGTGCAGACAAAAAAAGCTGATGGAGACCTCTCTAGCTCTGCCACTTGAAACGATGGAACTGTGTCGTGGCAGCTCTGCGCCTGTACAGAGAGGCTGGGCTTAGAGGGTTCCCCAGGTTCCTTCTCAGCAGTCAATGGAGACAACTGCTCAGTGGGATTCCTTGTAGGTCTGAGCACAACCCCTGGGCTTGGGCACACAGTGACCACTTACACCCTCCTAGGAGATCTTCTAGCTCATCGGTTCTGGAAGGTGGAAGCATGTACTAGAAGTTACGTATTATTTTACATTTTCAATATGGCTTTTCCCTTCCCAGAGATCTAAATGCACCTTGTGCGCATTGGATAACGCAGCCATCACTCTCTGGTTGTTTAAACATTAGAAGGGCAGCCCTCAGCACCCAGGGAGGGCTAAGCACTGCAGAAATGCTGCCTTGGAGACCTCAGCTGCTGTAAGCCCACCCTGCGCCTGAAAACAACAGATTTGGACTCATCTGTGCCACACAGGACACCAGACAAGTCCCATCAAGGCCCCTGCCCTGTTCCCTGCTGCTTGGAGCAACCCAGGTGAAGGAAGTTTGCCTTTCCCAAGAGCAGTGCTGCCTTAAAGTGTTTGTGGAGTCCCTGGCTCTGCCGCACTTGATAACTGCCTGTAGCTGATATCCAAATAATGCGATTTTGACACTCTGGTTTGGTCAGAGTGAGTTTGCACCGGCATTGGGTTTTTAGGTCTCTTTCACGTGTAAACCTAGAAACAGTGGAATGAGAATTGAGTTCTCAGGTGAACAAAGGCGGGCATTGATAATAGTAAGCCCTATATCTGAGGAAAAAGCAAGCATTTTCTTGCATGGATTTGAAAATGGGAAGGTGTTTTTTCCTGACTTCTGTCACCTGCCAGTACAGGTGAGTTCTAAAAACCGGGCATCTCTTATGTTGCCCTTTCCAGGAAAAGATGTCAAGGTGCTTTCTGTATGTTAACAAAGAAAACTCTGGAATCCTTTAGAAGAGGTAGGGGAGGGCAACACTGTCTATAGTATAGGGCTAGGGTCCAGGAGTGAGTTGCAGTTCACATTTCCCGACGATGAGTAGTGCATCCATTTCAGCATCCAAAGCATCACATCAGATCAGAACCTAGGATCTCAGTCTTTTCCACCACACACCTCATCTTTCTGTACTCTCTCTCTTGATGTTGCTGAAATCTCTTGCTGTGATGGACAGAGGAGGAAGGCATTTTATTTTTGCTGCGTTTGTGTTGTCATCCTCACCCTCCTTCCAACCTTACACCGTCTCTGACTTGTTTTTTATCCCTGTTCACCCCGCCAGGCCTAACAGGCAGGTTTCACTGGCTTATAGCAGCCCTTGGGTAAAGTCTGCCTTCGGTTGGGTGCTGCTCTGTCTGCCTGGGGTTTGCAGTCTTGCAGAGCCTGAGACACAGAAGAGCTCTTGCTGGAGGAGAACTTCGATAACTTCCTCTGCTTTAGCAATTTAAACAAAAAGTTTTCCCAGGTGGGAGAAGGGGGTCATCTGTGTGCCCTGCGTTTGTGTGAGACAATAGCACCTTTCTGAATCACAGTGAAACCCTGCTGGTTTGGAAGCCTGTGCATCTGTGTCCTCCAGCTTGTGTCATTACAGGCTGGCAAGAGCACTCATTTCTGGGGACACCTGTGTTACAAAACAACATGTACACAGCCTGTTTCCTCCAGGTAGGCTCTAGCTCACAGAAGCAAATGCTGTCAGATAGAGTATTTCCATCTCTGCTGGTACAGCCTCCACTCGGGCAGTGTGCCAGTGCTTACGCTGCCTGTTTATCTGCCCTTTGGGAAGTTTGGTTTGTATTGCTCCCAGTGAGTCCCAGTTGATTTTCTCGAGTATCTTACAGCCAGGTTCCTCCTGTAGTGCTGGGCTCATGTTAATATGTGGAGTGCTGCATTTACCAGTGTCTATGTAGGAAATCTCTCAGCCAAATCCTGGTGTGTGTGACTTGAAGCGACGTTCTCCAATGACAACAGGAGCACTGCTGTTTTGGAAAGAACCTGAAAGTGTGCTGCTCTTGGGACTAGCTCATGCTATATACTCCCTGCCTAAACACTCCTTGGTGCCTGCCTTGTGAGGAGAGGGGAAAGAAAAAAAAAAAATTAAATGTTATGGTATAGGTACGTATTTTTATTTCTTCCAGAACTTGTAATCAGATCCTGACCTGGATGATCTCCTGGCTCCGTACAAGCTTTTCTGCTTTCTAGACTAGTCTTGTTTCAGGCAGTTGTATATTGCTTACCTAAAACTCTCTGGAGTTCTGCCTGGTAACCTTGTCCTTGAGAGTTAATAAAACTGCAGGGTTCACATTTTCTCTTGGAAAAGTTAGGGCAGGGCTCTGCTCTGCTGGTAGTCACTTCTTAAGCCTCCAAGGCAAACGTGCAGCTATCCCCCCGTCTTGCCTTATCGCTGTGCAAGCACAGCTTTCCAGCCACCACCGTGCAAAGCGTACGTGTGTGTGTTGCTGGCCTGCCTCCTGTTCACTCCTGTTAGCTTTGTGGTCTGTGCGTGTTTGTGCGTAACTGTCCGTCCCCGACACGGTGTAGTACCCTGCCTTGTGAGATGGGAAGGAAGGAGTGAAGTTTGGTGTGGGGGTGTAAATGATCTTCACACTCCTCTGAAGTTGAGCAGGGAAACCTTGGCTTGAGAGGGCTGTGGCCGTTCTGCGTGTTGACCTCAGGCTCCTGCAAGTCTGATCTCAGCTATTCTGAGGGATGAGTCCTCAGGGTGGAAGTCTGGGGGCGGGTTGCCTGGATACAGTCTCCAGTGGTGTTACACTGGGAGTCAACCTTGGTCATGCCAGTGACTCTCAAACCAGTTTGATGTGTTATTCCTTGATGTGCTGGTAAGGCAGGGCAGTGTGGAAAATGGCTTGCCTTTTTTTTTTTTTTCTTTTTTGGTATAAGCAAGAGTGTTCAGCTTTTCTAAGTGATTAACAGATTGAATTTTGTCTCTGGCAGGTTACTGGCCTTCGTACAATATCCCTTTCCATGAAAAGATCTACAATCTCAGTGGGTATGCGTCATACGTTGTTAAGTATGGCATGGATTTCTCTTATGAGCTTGCTCCAAGGGCAAAAATCTTCCGCCGAGACCAGGGCAAGGTGACCAGCTTGGAAAGCATGAAGTACATCATGAGATACAACAGTAAGATGTATTTGTGTACTGTGGAGCTGATCTTAATAAAGCAGTGTTAGTTTTATTTCTTGGATTGCAGTGGGAAGCTGCAGCCTCACATACGCATCAGAGTTGTATCACCTTAGGTGCAGAGAACACACAAAGCAAAAAGAGAACACGTTGAGGTAGGAAAACAGGCTAAAATTACTCCAGCAGAAACAAGATTGAGTTCCTTCTAGAACAAGAGCCCTCTCTTGGGCTTGCTGTTTGACCTTTCCAGAGGGTTTCTGACACTTCAAGAGACTCTGTGGACTCCTGTCAATCTTGAAAGCCTTAAATCCTAAGCAACTCTTAGGTCAGATCAGACAAGAGAATTTAGTGTAAAACTTCAGGACTTTTTTTCCCCTATTCAGGCAAATTATCTTTGGTAGGTAGTGCTCTGCTCTGCTTTTCTCTGACAGAGTTCTCCTTAACTGGATTAAACCCAGTTTAATTAACTTCTGGCTAAGCCCATCTCTAAGTACAAATAGCTTTAGATGCTATATTTTTGTTTCCAGTTACAGGGAGCATGCTCATTATTGGGCTTGGGGGTTGGGAGGCCTCTCCCACGGTGGGGTATTGCTACTCTTTGGGCTGCAAGTAGCAGCCCACTCATCGACGTTGAGGCTTGTCCAGCTTCCCCTCCTAGTGTGCAGCTGCTACAGTTGGGGGTTCAAAAGCCTTGCCACTTATTTTAGTCCAGAACAGGAAGGCAAGGGGTCTCACTGCTGCACTTTTCCCTTCCCTTCTCCCCGCTTCCCTTTCTTTTCTGCTTTTCTCCGCTGACAAAGTTCCTGCAAGCTTTCGTCATGTGGACTTGCAGATGTTTGCCGTTAGAGGTTGGCAGTGGTGCCCCTAGGATGCAGAAATAGCTGTTTGGACTTGGATTAGGAGCTTGTCTACTTAATGTCCTGTCTCGAGCAGTGACTTCTAGCTGGTACCTGGGGAGGAGCTTGAGAACAATGTGACCGACCCGTGTTTCTGCCAGTGCACTTAGCCAGCTTTTAGTGCCTTGAGCCCTTTGCACCTGCTTTTTGTGAAGGGACTAACTTGTTTTCTTTTCTTCCTTCCTTCCCTCTCTGCCGCGCTTCTCCCCAGATTACCAGCGTGATCCTTACGCCGAACACAATCCTTGCAACACCATTTGCTGCCGGGAAGACCTGAATCCTTCTTTTCCAGTGCCTGCAGGCTGCTATGACTCCAAGGTAAATTACCTCAATTTCAACATCTGCTGAATGTTTGCTGCAGCCTGTTTGTGCTCCTGTCAGACCTGTAGCGTGTTTCCCTGCACTAGAGCAGGTGTGGCCAGCCCTGTCTCTTCCCCCTTTTCATGCTGTCTCAATGCTTGGGCAGATTCTGAGATGGTGATTTTGTTAGAGTCCTACCTCCTGTCTCTGACACCAGTCTTGGCACGGTGGCAGAGGATACAGGGAGGAGGAGGGATGCGAATGAATTATGTCCATGGGTATTTGTGGTGTTTTGGGGTTAACCTCCAAAGCCTTGCAGCAGGAGGAGCCTAAGAGAAAGCTGAAATGAGTTCTCACATCGATGGGGAAGGTGACTGTTCTGTGGCCTCAGCCTCCTGTTGGTGGGGACTATGTGGGTGCCTCCCCAGACCCCACAGGAACATATTTTCAGCCTCACTTTAGCTTTACCTTTACAAAAGCCTTGCTCTCTAGTGAGTCACCCTGCTCCAAGGCTCCACCTCTTTAATAAACCTGCTTTGAGCAAGGTTTGCTAAAGACAGCTTTGCTTTCTGGGAGATGCAGGAAGATCCTTTGACCCACTGCCCTGGAGAAAGCAGCAGTTTTTCTAGGCAGCCTGTATCATACATTCAGTTGGGGGCGGGGCAATCCCCTGTGGGATTTTATCCCGTGGGGCCTTGCCTGCTGTGTTTCTGGATCGAGTTTGGTTTCTGGGATGGGCCCTGTGCAGGCTGTTTTGGTGTTGCTGGTGGCATGTCCTGTCAGCGGGCACAAGCCCAGGCCACCTGCCTGTTGTAGTGGCCAGGAGGAGCTCTCGGAGCTGGTTATTGCGAGACAAATGCAGAAAACCGCTGTGTAGAGGTGGCTGCTGAGGGAGTAGGTCAGTGCACACTGGCTGTGGTGCCTTTGCCAGCACAGTTTGGCAAGGGAAACAGGCTGGGCAGGGGGAGGACAGGGGACCTAAGAGACATGGAAAGAGCCCATAGTAGGGGCAAAACCTGGCAGTTGTAAACACTGCAGGCAATTTTAGTGTCTCTGAGTCTGGGAAGATGGAGCAGGCTGGGAACATCTTGGGAGATAATGAAGGAATGGGTCAGAGTCTGAGCAGCAATATTAACTCCGTGCTGCCTTTTGTCCTTCCCTGAATTACCCTGACATGCCCCAGGGGTCAGCCTGAGCTTAGGCCAGACCTTCTAGGCTGCCTGCTGCAGGTCCAGCTCATTGGGAGACGAGCAAACCCAGGGCAGATTGTCCTGAGGACAGACGTGGTGCCTCTCTCACCCTGAACAGCACAAGGGCTAGAGGGCAGCGTGGGGGCCTGTGCTTTGCTACTGCCCTTCAAGCGCTGGCCGTTCCTCTCTGCGTGGGGGAGGAACTCTGCCTGGCCAGCGTGCATTTAGTTCCTCTTGCTCAACTTTCTTTACCCTATTGTTATCAAATTTGCCGGAGCCGTTCCTGCTTGCTCGGTGGGACGGGTGTGTGTCGAACACCAGGCACTCCTTTTGCCCTGAACTCCTGTTTTATTACAGGTGTCCGATTTCCGCCTGGCCTCAGCGTTCACGGCCACCGCCATCAACGGCCCCCCGGTGCAGGGCGGGCTCCCTGTCTTCACCTGGAGACGATTTAATCACACGCGACACCAGGGCCTGCCAGAATCGTACAACTTTAATTTCGTCACCATGAGGCCTATCCTGTAAAACCGGCATCAATATTCTCAAATAGAAGGGTTTGATTTTTTTTTTAATGGAAATTTTCATTCCTGTGTGTAATAAATCGACATGGATGTCCACATCCTTGTGCCTTACCTGCTTTCCCCTGTCCTGCCTGATAGGCACATTGGCCACCTCAGTGCAGCCCAGAGCATGTTCCACTCTTCTGAGCTATTTGGGTTGCCCTTTGCCTGACTGGGATTGATGGGAAGCAGGTGTGGCAGTGCTTCCTGGAGATCTGAGCCATTGTCACAGCTGTTCCCAGAGCAGGAGTGAAGTGCAGTGTGACTAATGAGTGATCTATCTCTAGTAGCAATGTGTGGGACCTTGTCTCCAGGGCTGGGCCAAGCCAGCTGGCTGCTTTAGCCCACAGTGGCCTTATCTCAGCACTGGCTTGATGCCTGCCTTTTGTCTCAGCAGTGCCTTGCTCCTCATCCAGCAATGTCACTAGAGGAGAGAGAGTCAAGGCCATGTTCTCCATGGCAGATCCACGTGCCTGTTGTCTACAGGGCATGGCTTTCAGTGGCGTTTACAAGATTTCCTTTGTCTCACCAAAGCAGCTGGCAATGGTCAGGCTGCTAAACGTGGCAAAAGGATGGACCTGGTGATCTCTGAAAGCACCCTGATGCTTTTGGAAACACACCTCCCACATGTTCCCTGCTGCCCCAGGCTGCTGTGTAGCAGCTGAGAAAGAACTGCCTGTGTCTGTGCAGTGAATCTCTTGTGGATCAGCCTGTGCTGTTGTGCAGTGACCTTCCCGCCTGCTCCCTCAGCTCTGGAAGTGGAATGTGACGGTGAAACAGCCGTGACGGCCAGGGCTGTGTACGTGTTATTCGGTGACCTGTGTTTACACTGAGGAGTCCAGTCACTGAGCTGTTTTGTGCTGGATGTTACAGGTGTAATTAAGTAAAACAAAATAAACGGCCCTTTCCTCATGGCCTTGATGGTCCAAGCTAAACAGTGTACAGCACTGCCCTCTTATGAAGGTGAAGAATGAGCAGTGTCTGCCTTTGATCAAGCACCTGGAGTTTAGCTGGTGTGATGGGTTAGGGTGTGAGTTGCCACAGCGTAGGTGAGGCTCTACCATAGCTACTTGGCTGTCGCAGGAGTACTGATGTTCTTGCCAAGGGAAGAGGGACACCCTAAGTTAGAGCAAAGCTTTTGCTGAGAAAGCGATTGGTTTGTTGGAGCAGAAGGAGCTGAGTGTGAGAGGCTGGAGAGAGCATCTGCTGTGGGCAGGGGTAGGAAGAGTAGGTGAGATACAGGGGCAGGAGAGCACTGCTGAAGTCCACAGAGTAGCAGCGGGTACAGAGCTTTTCTTTGGGTAAAATCTGCTGTGTAATGACTCAGCTGTTGCAGCCGGAGCCACCCAGCCACACCATCAGCGTAGGCACTGGTGCAGGTGTCAGTTGCAGCTGTGCCTTTGCTGGAGGGCGGATGAGTGTGGTGTTCCCTTGTTCTAGTGAGCCAGAGGTGGTGGCAGAGCTGCACAGGTGCTTTCTGCCAGAGGTGGGAGAAGGATGCATCTGTGGGCACAGTGTTTTAAACACAACCACCCCTCCTTTTACTCCTGCCCCTGAGGTTCTCTATCAGTGAGGGTGTTTTGTTTGCCCACAGCTGCGACCACACGACCTCAGCTGCTTTGTGAGCCCTTGCCCCTGTGCCCCGAGCACTGCTCATAGACTGTGATATTCTGCAGTGCCTGCCACCTCTTCCTGCCCTGTTCCAGCTGTGCTGAATGAAGGGCAGTGGGGCACCAGGGACTCGTGATGGCCTCCTGAGCATGAACAGCAGCACTCAACTGAACAGCCCTGCTGCTGTGGTGGGCCCTGGCAGCTCCACCTGCCAAGTGTCACTTACTTACCTTAATGTTGTTTGGATCTCGTGAAGGTCTGTCTGTTGTTCCTGCTGGCTTGTGATCAAGGGTGGTTCCCTCTGCCTGGTCTGTGAGCTTTGTTTGTCACTGGGACTTTGCAGCTGCAGCCGTACAGAGCAGCAATTTTAATACTTTTTGGCTAAGTACCAAATAAGAACTAAGCACTTTGTGTAGCCTCAGGTGTTTGCAGCTGATCATTGCCTTCAGAGATGTTTTAAACCCCTGTATTGGAGACTGGCAGCTACAAAGCGACTGCCACAGCTCAAATTGAATCGAACGGGCTGTAACAGGCACTAAGAAGCACACTTACTTAAAAGAAGTAAAGGGCTGGGTCACCAAGGGTAGTGAGGGATTTGAGTGGACAGCCAACAGAGAACCAAGAATCACCTGCCTGTTGAGACAGGGAACAGTGGCTGAAGAAGGGCTAGTTGTTACTTGACTCTCATTCCCAGGCAACACAGCAACCTTGCAGGTCCCATTTACTGTGGGGGATGGAATGGGGAAGGTGGTTGTGACAAACCTCTCTTGCAATAATAAAAAAACCCCTCCTGTTCAGTAATTAGGAAATGAGTGCTTCCAGCCAGGCCACCAGAACTACCCCATCAAATGCAAGCTTTGCTGCTTCTACCCCTCTCCCATTTTCTGAACTCCAGTAACAAACTTGTCCTTGTTCACCACTCCCCGTTGAGCACATCAGCACTACTGGTTAGATGGTGCAGCTCTCACAGGGGCAAGATCTGTCACAAGCATCTTCTGCCCTTGTTACAGGAGATGCCCGTGTAAGATCTAACCTGTGCCTGTCACGGCAAGATTGCACAACATGCAGTCTTGAGAGCAACTAACTTCGTTCCTTTGTCAGTGTTCTAGTGCAGAGCTGCTGGGTCAGATGACTTCTTGGACCATTCCTGGGTTTAGTTTCACTGTTACACAGAAGCGCCACAGGTGCTCTGCAGGGGTGCCCTTTGGTGTACGCACAATCTGCCCTGAGGCTGTAGAACATCTTTCCAGATGTACCACTGAGAGTAAAACAAAGCTACCCTGCGGCAAAAGGGTGGGCTCTGGTCATTGGTGAATTCACTTCCTTCCCTTCCTACCAGCACAAGCTCAATGCCAGCAGTGCTGGAGCAAATGGTTGTGCTATATAAACCCACTGGTCTAAACTCTGCACAGTGTATGTCTACTGCTTAGCCAGTTAACAGGCACTTTGAGACAGTCTCTGGACTTTCAGGTGTGACTGTGTGTTCAGGCATCACTTCACAAGACTCTTTTGGCCAGTGACTTGAAGTAAGTGCCAGAAAACTAACGATTACCATCACACATTAATTACATATCCTTGGAGTATAGGCTCAGCACTAACTCAGGGAAGGCCTGGCAGTAACTCCAGGCTTTAAGTACTCAATGTGAGTTCTCAACAATTTGGTAGCAGAGTTGGGTCCAAGAGGCAGCTTCTACTATGCTGCCACCTTCCAAGTGAGGCAGGCCCACGGTTCTCAGCTAAGTAGCACAACACCTTTCATGGTGCTGGACCTGGATTCTACCTTCAGAAAGCAACAGTGAAGGGGACAAAGACTGTCCTGATCCCTCCACTAAACCAGCCTTTTTATCACCGCACTTTCATTACCTTTGACTGATGCAATCAGTTCCATGCACAACTGCTTGCCCCCTGGCTTGAAAAGCACGGCCAGTTGTGCATCCTGAGACCACTGGTGCAGGCTTAAGGCTCTAATGCTTAAGGGTGCCATGGAAAACCNTAACAAACTTGTCCTTGTTCACCACTCCCCCTTGAGCACATCAGCACTACGGGTTAGATGGTGCAGCTCTCAAGTCATCTCCTGTTCTTTGTCCAAAGCCTCCTATTAAAACAATGACCACTTTGTTAGAGGTCAAATCCAGCTCCTTGCAGGGAGGGGAGATGAGCACCAGCACTTTGGTTTCCATTCCCATCACCAGCTGGGGCAACTTTGGGGTGCAAGTTACTGGATTTTGTCTGTCCAGGATACATAGACCTTCTTTGGTGGCAACCAGCCTGCTGACCTGACCTGCCAGTGACCCCCCACCCCGCTCCAGACGGCAACACTTCTGAAGAAAAGGCACACACACTGGATTCTTTTTGAAAGAACAGTCTCCTGAGATGTCTGAAACTAAGAACAGATGACTCAACATGTTAAAAAACCCCCAGCAGTTTATTCCAAAGTATAAATTTCAGGCTTGTCAGATAAAATCCCACTACAGTTAACACAGATGCGCGCGCGCACACACACACACTCTCATCTATAGTACATACAAAAAAGGGGAGAGTTTGCAATTGCCCAGTTTGAATTGGACATTAAATCAGTCCTACTTTTTTTTTTTTTTTGTATTTACAAGTTCAGCTGCAAAAAAAGAACACAAAATCAGATTCTGAGTTTCCTAACAAAGGATTTTGCACATCTAACTCCCAATAGCCGATAAATTTCTAAAGCTGAACAGGACTCTCCGAACAGCTACTACCCAATTATTTTATTTACAGCTATACTACATTAAATTAAGACAGCACTTCAAATATAGCTGTATATGTGTGTGTGTGTGTGTATATATATATGAGAGAGAAAAAAGAATGCTCAGCCTCTGTAATGATGAGAAATAATGATGCATTTTAAAGGGATGGGATAGAAGGGATGAAAAGGAAAATTCATTTGCTTTATCTTTGCTATTTTTTTCTTTTCTCCCCTCAGAAGGTGTTTGGAAGGGAACAGAGATTTAGGTGGCAGGGCTGGCTCAGTGTCATTTGAACTCCTTTCCCTCTCGTGTTTTCATAAAACGCCCACCCCTACCCAAACCATCAAATTAAAAAAATATATATTTAATATATCAAGCTTCTATTTAAAAACTCTGGATAGGTATTTTTGACTAAATGAAAATACTAAAGAGTTGATAAGAAAGCAGAACCTCAGCTTGATTGTGCAGTGTATGCAATGCTCATACTGGGGAATGGCTGTTTGGGGAGCAGGAACAGATTTGACCTGTCCCTACATAAAATACAGATTCTCCTTTATTGGCCATTTCAGACAAACAGCGTAAAGGAAGGGCTGAAGTGACTGTTTCTGTTACAGTACAAAGTGGTGTTCAGATCCCACTGCTGGGCCCAGTCGTGCTCCCACTGAAGGCACAAGGGGCTTTGCTGTTGCTTTCAAAGAAAACCAGGTAAGACCCCTTATTTTTACAGGGAAGACACCGAGGGTGTTTCCAGCCTTGCGCTAAAACCCTTGAGATGGGGGAGTGTCTCAGTGCTCAGTGATCTAACGTGGCCAACGGTAGCACAAATGACTCAAAGTCTTAAGGCCAACTGCTATTCCTAGGGAAGCCGGACAGAGCATGGACATAGAATAATACAGGCTGAGGGGAACCTGCCTCTGCACCCTCCTGTTTTCTGAAGCTGCCACTGCAGATGCAGTACAGATGCTGTACCTACAGTCTGCCCCCTGCCTAGGGTTTAGTTGTTTGAATCCAATAAAGCTTTTTTAGACAGATACTGAAATAAAGGAGGCCGGTGAAGCTGTAACAGTAGGAATGCAGTGGACAGGAATGGCATTTTGCCAACAGCTCTCCACAGCAGGGCTCCTCTCCAACCAGAAACTGAACTAATTCACATTACTGTCAACCTGGACATCCAGATAGCCTTTTACCGCACGGAGAAAACAAAGCAAACCTAAAACAAACCAGGAAGTAGAGGATGGTAAACACAGCTGCAGAGTCCGTGCCGTGTTCGCTAAAACACAAGGAACCAGAACCAATGTGGTGCTGCTGAAATGTCAAGTACCCAGGGCCAACAGCAAAACAGCAAGTCAGGAACAACTTTATACCAGGCTACTGAAAGTAAGATGGAAAAACTTGCATGAAGTGCAGAGAAGAAACTAAACCAAATCTTTCCATTGAAAAAGCCATACAAAGATTTTTAGCATATTTAAAAGTGGTTTTCTAGAAGCCTCCAGCAACTAACACTACTAAGAAGAGCCCAGAGCCCAGTCTAGTAGTGTTAACGGACCTGTACTGTATGTTCCTGCATATTTTGATAATACTTTCAAATAAAGCCTATTAAACGAAATCAATTCTTTCTGAATGTTTGTTGCTAGCAGAAATGTAGTTTCTCTATAGCTTTATTGTTTCCGGGAGGTAAGGATAATAAAATAACCAGCCACCCCACAACAAAGGGAAAAGTGCCACGAGCAAAGCAAATAAGCAATACTCCTGTTTGTTGGCGTAAGGGGCGAAACTCAGTGCAGAGCTCTGCCCCAACACGGAAACGATTCTGCAGAAATGGCACAGCTCGCCCGCGCTCTCTCTCTCGCTGATTTAACCACCACCTACCTTTAAGGTCTCCAAACTGAGCTAGGCATCTGAAAGTCAAGCCACGCTTTATCACATGCTTTGCCACCACTGCTTGTTAAGATCCCAAAATTGGACCTTTAACATTTCTGCTAGGATGAAACAAAAGAGAAGTTGACTTCCACCTCACAGCTGTGATGGCTTCAGTCACCCAAACGGCAGCTGGCGTATTTACTCACAAAACACCAACTGCACTCAGCCACACACAGCAGAAATGGATCTATGAAGCCAGAAGCCAGTTTTTATGATCAGTTCCAGTTGACAGCTACCATCTTTCTTTAGTCAGTAAAGATGAGTTGTTTTTTTCTACAGATGCAGCCCACAAAACCTCCAAACACAATTCAGACCACTCCTAATCATACCTCCATTGGAGGAAAGAAAGAAATGCTAACGTAAGACTCTCACCTCCCACCTATCCCAAGCAAGACAAAGCTAAGAACAATCATGACCTAAACGCAAGCACAAACTATAGAAAAACTCATTGTATAGTTTGGGCTGGAATCACAATTAAATAAGCAGCGTTAAGTTCTAGGTTATATTTGAATGTTTATTTTAACTTTCAAACTATAAAACCTCATTGTACTGATACGGCCAACGGCCCTTTGGTACCACCTCAAGGATACATTAAAAAAATTGCCCAAGGAGGACTTGACAGCCGTCGACTGGAAAGAACTGCTCTAACCTCTACTACAGAACTGGCTTTGTAAGGACCCAACCTTCCATAAGTAGTCTAAAGGCATTATTAAGTAATTATTCCTTGAAAGAGCAGACATAACATTTAATTAAACTTAGAAAAATTCAAGGCATTATTGAGTACTGGCACCGGTAACACAGGGACAACTGCAACTCAAAGGAAAGGTTACACATCGTTCATACATGAGATTCACTGTGAACCTTCTCTCATGATACTGGGATTTAAGCTGAATTTTTGCTTGTCCAAGTCAGTAAAACGGATGTACTTTAAACGCAAGTTTCCGTACAGAAAATACATGTTACTCACCTGGCAGAAGTGACAATCCCAGGTACATGAAGAATTGCAGTGAAATAGTTTTCGAGGGGAACACAACTAAAGAACTCATCATCTTAGAGCCTATTTCACCAGCCATGTTTTTCCTGCCCTTTTTCAACCTTGCTTTACATTTTAAAATGTTGGTTTTGAGAAAAAAAAGCACTGAAATAAAAAAAATGTTATATTCTACAGCTTTGTTATATGACAGGGGATTTAAAAACAAACAAACAAACAAAGCAACTCTTTCCCTTCTAAATTGACTGTTTGGTTCTGCTGGGCAGGAATGAGGTTGCTGTCCTTGTTCTGAAAAGTGCCAAAATTAAATATGTCACGGTAAAACCTCACACAGACTTTCTTGTCCAGGTGCATTACAATTCAGTTCTGCAAAAAGCAAGTTTAACATGTCAACGACAGCGGGGCAGATGCACCAATTTCACTTCTCAGCTCAGAAGCACCGTGAAAGCTTCTATCAGCATTTGCAATCGCTCACAAGTTTTAGGCCAGTCTCTAAAATTGTTTCTAAACTGTTCTGGGTGCGTTAGCTTTCTGCAGAGGCAGGCAGATGACAGGGAGAGAGGACTGGAAAGCCAACTTCCCATCTTTCTGCACTAACTCAACATCCAAATGGAGTGCAAACAGCTAGAAACTTTCATGGTGCCACACCACAGAGGTTTCTTCTTTGGCTGAAGTGCAGCGCACAGCTTTCCCAAAAGAACAGGGAAAGGCTCTGGTGGAAAATACTGTCCGTATATTAATATTCTTGATAAGACAAAAACAACTACTCAAGAATTACAGTGAGGAAAGGGTTGAATGATACTGCGGATAAAAACGAATCCGGCATCAGCCGATGTTACACATCTTGGGTCTTTACAGAAATAATAATTACTGCAGGCCAGGAAAACGAGAAGCGGTAACAAAAGGCTAGAAGGGTAAAAGAAAAAATAACTCCAAGCAAATAAAAGAACACCACAAGTTATCTGGCTACATTTATTTCCGAAATGATTCTTTCTTTAAGGCACAAAATAAATCTAAAAAATAGGGCTGGATGTATGTGGGGAGGGGCAGAGGAAATGTCTGAGCTATAGAGGTGTGAATGCAGTCTCTACAATCCAGTTTCAGATCTGACCTGGGAACGCTCCCGGTGCAAGCGGGGAGGACAATGAAAGTAGAGGAGCGTTCATTATTTAGGAGAGGTAGGAGGTAGTGGGGTGGTTTGTTCTGTTGGGGGTTGGTTTTTTTCCATCACCTCCAAATTTACACACATACAGGTTCCCTGGCCAGACTCAAGTTCCCTTCCCTCAGAGAGCTCCTTATGGTTTGTAAAGTAAGACCAGACCACTCAATCTTTCAGTACAGAAGTGAGACCTCGAACCACCCTTCACATCACAGCCTGCTCAGAGTGGTGGGGGGCAAGCGGCAAATCCGTTCTTGCCCTCATGTTAGTGCCTTGACAGATGTCACATACGTGCATGTTTTGCTTCAACTGGAATTTATCATTTTCTTCCCACTCTGAAGAAGAATCCCAGGCATCCAGGGTGCCCTTGGATAAAGGGTAGGTAGGTATCTAGGTGGAACAGCTCTCATGGTAAGGGAAAATGAAAATTTCAAACGGCCCCATGACTTGAGCTATCCAGAAAAAACAGGCTCTCTTGCTGCAGGTGAGACTTTATTATTTTTTTGGTTCTGAATGCATGTAGTGTATCACATAACTGTCTAAAATAATCCTGCAGAGAGTGGATTTAAAAGTGAATTTCATGCATGGGATCAACCCTCCAAAACTGGGGTAACTCATGGTAGTAGGACAAGTTTAAAGGCTCCAAAGATGTGTAGTTTAACTGCTCTGGGAAGAGATCACATCTGTGGACTGGGGATCACAGAAGGGTCCAAAACGTCCATAGATGTCCTTAGCCCGGACCGCAAAGTAGTATTTGCTGCCAGACACAAATTGTGTAAGAGTGCATGCCATAGGTAGTGGCAGAGCCTTCACTTCCCCGATCTTCTTCCACTGGGAGGGCACAGTGGCACTCGGGTCCTCGTGGTACGCGTAGAGATGGTAACTGTCCACAGTGGCACAGCTCCTGTCCACCTCCATGACACTCCATGACAGCACAATACCATTCTGGCTCTGTACCCGTGCCAGCTTCAGCTGTGGCTTTTGAGGCAGAGAAGTGTTGGCAGCTTCAGGGGGCAGGCGTGGTGGCTGTGGTGCATCTGGGAGTGGGGCAGGATGTACAGGGCGTGGCGGCTCCTAAGCAAGGCAAGAGCAATAAGGGAAAGGTCAGAGTCTACGGCAGTGGAAGGAAGCTTTTCATTATTCCCCAAGGAAACGGAAACGAAGAAGCCTGCAATCACTCAACCATCACAACTCTAAGTTCTCTGTGCAGAGAGCACACAAGCAAAAGAGCAGCAGCCAAGGCTGAGGAGGGGTGGGACCAAGCTGCCCCAGAGAAGGTTTTAGTTGGATATTAGGAAAAATTTCTTCACCAAAAGGGTTGTCAAGCACTGGAACAGGCTGCCCAGGAAAGTGGTAAAGCCACCATCCCTGGAGGGATTTAAAAGACACGTAGATGTGGCTCTTGGGAATATGGTTTAGTGGTGACCTGGGAGTGCTGGGTTAACGGCTGGACTTGATGATCTTAAGGGTCTCTTTCAACTAAAACAATTCTACGACCAAGGATGCCCTAAGTTCTTATTACACATGAATCCCTAGCTGTACCGACAATCATTGTCAGTTATTCCCCTAAGACCTGCTTCGCCTTCCACCCACGAGGTAATGGACTGAACACCGACTGAGCAGGCGGGTTCACAATGACTTTGAGCTAATCTACATTTGAGCTGCTGTCCCTACATGATCCAAAACACCCCAGGCAGCGGATTAAGCTGACAACCCATCATCTTTTCAACAGGCAGGTCTTCAGTCACAAGAGGAAGAATGGTAATGGTGCCACATAGATTTTATCACCTTAAATCGATCACAAAAGCTCAGCCTCAGATTCCAGAAAATTCTAAAATGTGGCTTTCCATTGATTGATTTTAAAGCACAGAAACAGTCCTAGGTCTCTCATTTATGTTATTAAGATGAATTTAGGAATGTGGTTACAGCGAGTACAAAACTTTGTTATTCTTCAAACCATGGCCCTTCCAGGTTGGAATCTGGGGTAGTTTTTGTCATCCTCAGTGTTCTGTGTGATATTGGCTTGATTGATTCTCATTATTTATCACCGGAGAATGCACAAAGTTGAACGCTGTCTAGACTGAAAGAATGGTGAGCAACCATGTTGTTAATATATTTACCATTTCAGGGCAACAAAAGTGATGTGACTACCCAACAGTGAGTATGCAGGGAATGTATTTGGTTCTGTCTCAACAACAAAACCCTATGGAACAAGTCTTACAAAAAGGGGTTTGAGGTGATGCAGAAGCAATCACCCTCAACAGTGATAAAAAAAAACAACCCTCTGCAATTTGGGAGTTGGCAACCTTGACGTTCTTGTCTGTACCTTGTTCCCCTACCTCAGTTTTGCAAACAGCTGTACTGAGAAACTGGTTGTGCAACTCATAGGTACACCACAACTAAAATTTTTTAGTGGCTGATCTTCTGTATCCTTGAGTCCACAAGCCACCTGCAGACAATTCATGCATCATTTTCAATATGTGCGACAGGAGATCTGGAGAACTCTGTTTCTGGCTAACAGGTTGCTGAGCCATTGCATTTTACCATTCTTAGCAGAAGTTGCTGTAGGCATGAGGGTGGTGCTATGCATGTCACCTGGCTGCAAAGTGTCTACAAGGCATTTCACTATTCTGCAGTTCACACTATGAAGCATCTGAAAGACATTCATGCAGAGACAAGCCTGTAAACGGCTTTAAGTAAATTCAGAAGGACTACTTACAGCATGCGCTTGCGGTGGTCGATGATGCACTGTAAGCTGAGGTGCTCCAGAGCCAAGAGCTAGTCCGTTGTTCACAACATATGCAGTTGTTTGAGGCATTCGTACTGCCATACCTGTAAGAAGCACAGGGAATACTTTTTGAGTAATCAGTACTTAGAACACTGGAAGACCAGCTCAATGGTTCAGTTGGATGACATCAAATTTCAAACTGACACACTCTCCCTCAAACTGTCAAGACTGATGAAGTACTGCACAACAACAAACCACCTCTCAGCCCCTGAAGCTGTAGAAGTGAAAGAGAGCAAGTACTTATGTCTGCAGATGGGACGGAATGATGTTTTAATAATTTGTAGCACTAAAGAAATGGGTGGGGAGGGGAAGTGTGGGAGATACAGGGAGCTTAAGCATGAAAAGAAAAATTACATCAGTTTGGGATTCAGAAAGGAAAATATAAATGCTGCTGCAGCAGAATGATACCCACTCAGTGTTCAAAAACCAGAAGGCTGTGCTGTGGATGGCACTGAAAACAAAAAAAAAGATAAGACACTGTCCAAGAAGCTCGTCCTCCCTTACAGAACGGACACCACAACGGATGTTGCTCAAAGGGGTTGTTACCATTTCATTCACTGCCACAGCAAATTGACCTGACTGGCAGAAATAAACTAGGTGATGTTATAACCTTGCAGATATTACCCAGAACTCTTGCAAACTATTAATTTTTCACTCATTTAATACTACACCTCACTCTCTTAAGTAACATACTGGGCATTGGAACATGTATGTTCTGTGGGCAAAAAGCTTTTGCTCATTCTTACATGTTGCTTAAGGTGTCCCTCTATTTCTGTATAGAAATACAAGATTTGGGGCAATCTCCACCAGTTCCACACTTGTAGGAGGATCAAAGCATTTTATTACTCCAGAAGAGAAGTTTGCAGAGCGATACCTGTCAGGAAACCACAGCTACTGTATAGTAATTTCTTCTCTATATAAATGGTCTTCAAGCTATGATTGTAGGTGACATGTAATCTGTAAGTCTGAGGCAGGGAGCTCAAGAGTGGTAAATCTTGATGCTTTTATTATAAAGCGTTGAACTCTAGGTAGTTCCTTCACATCTTTTTCCTACTGGCACATCTATCTATAAAGCTAATGAAGCAAACTTCTGTAGGATAAACAGTCACCCGAACTGGCTACTTCTCATCTATGAGAATCCCATCAGATACGTTGTTTTAGTATGACTGTGATTCTATCTCAGGAAACGCCAATAATCCGAAGATAGACAGAAATGCCTTAGTAAGATCTAAGGCACAAATTTCACATTATTTGTAGGTAGGCATACTACTTGGTTGAGGTAGAAGGATAAAGCTACAATCTGCAAAACACTTTAGATGAGTTCTCACAGTTAACCTTTCAAAGACAAAACACAGAGATCTTACTCCTGAAGCATCTGCTATTGACACTAAAGACGGTTTCAATGATAATGTAAAGCCATACACAGCAGTAGCAGCATTTCTGAAAGCTGTGTGCCAAAAGATGGTGAGAAATGTAGGATGGACTAAAAGGTGGAAACTCATGACAGCTAAAACAGATCGAGAAACGCGCTTATTTTTTCATTTATACTACACGAAACCTCTCTGCCCGGTATGCAATTATGAAGTCTTGAAATAATCTGTGTTGTAACTAAACCTGTCTTTTATCTGCTCAGGTTAACCATCTGGCTTTGTTGTCCTGAGGTGCCCGGAATGTGCAATGCTATGGCAGAACCGCCATTTTCTTACGTCTTATGTGGCTCATCAGACCATAGTGCTGTGTAATACACAGACAATTCACATCAGAGTAACAGGCTGCCTCTAACAGAATCACATAAAAGTACAGGTTTGAAGGGACCTCCAGAAATGAGCTGGCCCTTCTGTTGACAGAATGTTCTTAGATTAGGTTATTCAGGGTCTGGTCAAGCTGAATCTTAATTATTTTACTGGAAGCTTGCCTTGATTTCCGAGAATTTGCAAGTAGACAACTGAAGGATAGGCATTCATTATATCACTTGACCGTCAGATCACAAGCACATTACACAGAGATCTGTTGTGGGATGACCTTGCCCCAAAAAAATGTATGAATTCCCTACCTCATTTGAGTGCTCCTAGATAAGGTCATAAAATAGCGTATTATATTCTTCAACAACACATTAATTATCTTGCATGTCTAACACTAAAAGGTATCCTGTACATATTAATAATAGTGGTGTGCATTTAGTTATAATAACTGCTCTAAAAAGTGGTAGATTCTGAGAAAAACATGTTATTTCATATTTTGGTACAAAAGAAGAAAATACTATTAAAAATAATTAACATAACTGAATGCACAGTTAAGCCCTCAAAACTCCTGGGCATTTCCAACAGGCAGACCACACACATCTATCTACCTTGCAGCTAAGGGTAGTGATGAAGAAACCTAAGCGTGGGCTGATGTTACTTTGCCTTTTACGGTCTTTTGCCAACAGGAAGAACGTAAGATGCAGACGAGCTCCTCAAAAGATACTGCTGGTCAGAAGAACCTGAACTCAAATGCACATGGCACAAGAGTATAAGAAGTTTAAGAAATAAGAACAAGTACTCTGAAAAGAACAGGAATTTCCTCACACCCTGACATTTCATGGAGACAGCTCAAGAACTGTCTGATCAGCTTCTGTTTAGGTAGCACGGCTGATTTTTCACAGTCTATGGCAACGTCGCTGAATCAAGTCGTAAGGGACACTTAGAATTAAACTGCTACAAATACAGATGGATATTCTTCTTTCCAGAAACTACCGCTTTAAAACAATACATCAATTATTTCTGCACAGGCCCATGTAGGAAGTCTCACATGGCACAAGCACACAGTGTTCCGAGTCTGGCTTACACAGATGGCGTCTAAAAAAATATCACTATATGGACATCACAAAAGTCGGTGCACACTCACTGCGTGAGAACAGTGAAATTCATGTTTAATGTAAAGGTGTCAAAATAACCATAGCTTAGAAATTGTGGGGGAGCTATAAAAAGGCAGTTAAGATCCACCATTTTGTAACGAAGTATAGTTTAACTTTAAGGTCCTTATTTTTGACACCTACTCATTTCAGAAAATGAGTTTACTGCTGTGGGAAGATACCAGTTACAAGTTCAAGATGAACTTGCTGACATTTCTAGTCAAGGAAACAGAAGCATGCAGCTATTTCTGGTATGTTTGATGAGAAATTTCATCTGTCCAGGTCTAGAGAAAATAAGAATATTTGCTGGGCATAGGACATCAGCAATTGTTATTACATTAGAATGACAGATATATATAAATATAACTTTTAGACAGGAAATAAAACATGATTTACTACTTTTATGTTTTTATCTTACTCTATTATAACAAAATGGTCTCTAACTATTTTTCTACAAAACAGTGTTGCTCATCACATTACTCTCAGTTACTTTGTAAACTACGGGGCGTGTCATGCAGAGATGCTTAACTGGCAGAGCTAGTGTCTGAGATGACTTAAATTCAGTTTTTCTTCATTCACACAGCTGAAGGGGAAAGAGATTTCTTGATAGCCTGAGATTTTCTCAAGTCTGTGAACTGGAAAAAATCCCCAATCTCTATAATTTGGACTAGTGTTGTGAAAAAAAACAAATGAGAAACCCAAACCAAAAAAACCCAAACCCCAGGTTAGGGAAGAAAGCATCCCCTACCTCCAGCCTGTGGGTTGACTGGCCTTAAACTTGGACTTGGCATGAGAGCTCCTCTGACAGGATTCTGAGCTGGTGGTGCAGGAAGAGTGGTATAGACCACCTGCTGGTTAGTGGGGGTTCTCGGGATAGGAAGTTTTGGAGCAGCTTGAGTCACTGGTCGATGAGTTACATTCACTGTTGTCGGAGCTGGAAAAAGACAGACAGACCATAACCTAGAATGGAATTCCATGACATTTAAGCTGATATGTCTATGCCAGACTACACACCTCCTCTGGAAAACACACTCATCTGAGCCAGCAAAATAAATACTGTCTCTGTGAAATTCTACCTGCTTTTGATAAGGCAAGAAAAAACAGCCTAAAAAAACAGTAATTTTCACCCGAAACTTGTACATATGTGCAAATGTGTGCATATATGCAAATATGTACAAATTCCAAACGGAAAATAAAAGTAATACCCTCCCCAAAGGGAAAAAAAGAAGTCCTGAATGTAAGCACAGCTTTGGAGAGTAGAAAACCCACCACCAAAGAGTGTAGAACAGATCAGTCGTAAGACAATTCCAATGCCATCTAATCTTCAGCAATCATATATAGAAAAAGAAAGTAAAATAAAGAAAAAAAGGAGGATCTGTGTTTCTTTACGTTAGAAAGAAATGGGAAAAAACAACAACAACAAAAAATATCACACTGCAGACAAAATAACATTTAACTAGGGATAGAACTTCAATGTCAGCCTCGCCATTCACTCTGCCAAAAGGACTAGTTGCCAAGTGCAGAGCTAGTGTGTTTTTCCTCATTACTTAAATAATGCAACTGCTACAGGTTTCTTCTCCTTCACTTCTACAAACAACAGTATATTTAATAATTTCCATGACCATCCTTAGCAGGATTTCTTCCTCTCCATGAAATTAATTTGATCCTGAATTCTTTCCAAACCAACAAGACTACCTTTCCCTTTTACTCCATCAATTTAAAGAAAAAAAACCCAACAGTTATGGGAAACTTGACTGGAATAGAAGATTAAAAAGTGACTCAAACATTCTGAATATTCATCTGAAAAGACTAGTACAATGCAGAACACACAAGAATCTAGTTTAAGAAAAAAGGACAGTCACTGCATTCCCATAATGATGTAAAATGAAGTCACCTGCAGGTAATACATGTATGGTGGTCTGGGAAGGTCCACTTGTTGGCACACCTGGCTGCTGCGCGGGGTTTGGCTGTGAAGGCTGCGAGGGTCGAGCTGAGGGCTGGGTGGGTACGTTCGATCCTGTAGCAGGTGCCTGGTTCTGCTTCTTGACATCTGCTTTAAAACAAAATAAAGTTATAGACAACAGCAAACAGAAATTAGAACATCATAGAGTTTTTAGATCTTTGTTCCCCTGTCAGTCAGAGATTAACAAAGGGTATTTCCTAGCATGACATTTCTTTGATTTTTTTCATTCTGCAAACAAAACTGTAGAAAATTCATTAAAATCCCCTCACTTTCATCATCTCACTTGTCTCCCCCTCCCATTTCATTCTATTATCAAGTCTGCCTATTTCAGCACAATTTGCCAGAGTCTTTAAAAATTTCTATTAAAAAAGAATATCGTAAAACCTTAACAGGGCCGAAACACTGCTGTACTCAATTTGTTTCAAAAAAAGGGATCGAGCTCACTAAATAAATCTTGTCTACCTTTGATGCCTACATCCTTTTGTTATTTGCTCTCTTCTTTGTTCAATTTGTTAGTCAGTTCTGTTTGTTGTTTTGAATTTTCATGCTATTTTCTTTAAAAAGGGGTCACTTTAATATTCACAGAAAACTTCTTAAAAGTGAATTTAAGTGCTTTTTGCACATTGACACTCGTCAACATGACCTACTGACTTGTGAGAAGTAACAAATACTGTCTGTATCTATAGCTTACTATAGCAGTATTTTTTCCCAATTTTGTTTATTTGCGACAACATAAAATATTCATTTGCAGGCAAGTGTGGATGTAACCAGGCCTGTGCACAAGTTGAGTAATGAAGTAACAAGAAGCTTTTGCCTGGATACTAACAGCCTGAAGTAGCAACACTCTTCACAAACCGCTACATGATAAAGTAGATACAGTTTAAGACTTCAAAAATAAAATACAATATAAATTGCAGATCATACTCTCTTCCCGTAGACTGAACAGCCAAGCTACTCTAACTGAAGCCATCTGATAAAAATATAATTTTCTTTTTTTTCAAAGTCTACAAAAGGAGCAGTAAAGAGATGCTCATTCTGACAAGGAAAGGGGAGATGTCTCCTGATTTTTCATCAACGAATAGGTCTTGAGGGTAGTTCAAACTTCTTTTATTTTCCATGAGTATGAGAGATTTCTCAGTGTGCAACAAATTATTTGACTCTGATGAGATTCCTACAGAGATGCATACACCTGTATACTTCAAATATTTACAGACTGATGCATATTTCAACTGCTGTTGGGTAATTTAAGTGATGCAAGTGCATTTTTAGTCATGATCTAGAGAAAACGATCTAACTAGTAACAACTCAGACACACTACTGTAGAACTGTAGTTAAAGTAAAAATGACAGTCTGGACAAATGTGAGAACTTCTTTGGATTTGCTTTTCCTTTTGATCTCACATAGATGCAAGTTCATTTGCCCCTGACAAATCAAAAGGCCTGCTGAGATTCCAGTTGCTGGAAACTAGGTCAAGATTGCACCAGACACAAGAAACGATGGAATATAACCAATTAGACTTCAATAAATAAATGGAAATAAGTAGCAAAGGCTAATTTAGCTATATAAGTAAAAAATCAGCAAGGAAAACAGGAAGACTGGGTGCACAGCAAGCACAGGACTAAGGTTAGAAGTAACACAGGAACAGTTCCAATGCTAAATATGCACAGCATCATATCATTAAAAATGTGGACTTGGAGGAGGCAGGACAATGATTTATGGAAATGAGCGTAAAATGGGAATCATTACTACTGGAGGTATAAGCAAAATTCCAAATATAATACACAAAATGGAAAAGAAAACTTGCTAATTTCCATGCCAGAAAATGGGCCTACAACACTGCAATTACAGCGGAAAGGAGTTTTAATCAGCATACTAATTCAGAAGTGGTATAATGAGATTACAGAACAGCAAACATACCATATATATGTTAAAGAGTAACACAAAAAATGATCCAGAAAACTACAGATTTGTTAATGAAACAGCTTACAAAATAAACATTACTGTATGTAATAATTTCTGCTACAAAAAGATAAATGAAAAAAAAAAAAAGTGGTACACGGTTGTTTTCAAGGGTACACTTGTGCATCTTAGATTACAAATCAACTTTAGACTAGTGACATGACTTCTACTATTAATGTGGAAAATCACGTGTTGGGCAGTGAAGGTAACCGGCTTATGTCATTAATTAAAGAATGTCCGTGCGTTGCTTGTCTGATAAAAGTGCAAGTCTGATAAAATTTGCAAGGAAGTGCAAATCTACGCTGTATCGGGTGAGAGTTTACACGGTGTGACGGTAATACTTTTTTTTTTTCTGCTACACAAAACACTATTTGAATGCAAACTTCTGTATGGAAAAAAGGAGTTGGAAGTTGAGACACATGTCTCTGCCCAACATCTGTTGAAGGACTGCTACTCTGTTTTGTAGTACTGTGTGCAAACCTAGTGGCTCAAGCACATGATTAGATGTCCTAGTCACTATGACACTAAAAAACCATACAATCCCAAACCCACTCCAAAAAACAAGCAAACACACGCGCAACTAAAATGTAATTGTCCCTTAAAAGTAATTCATTGTGTTACATCCGTCTCCCATGACTGAAGACTGAGCGTGATGACAATCTCTACAGGTCTGCTCTGTCATGTTCCAATACAGAAACCCTGATTTCAGTTTAATAACCTCAAAAACAAAACATCTGAAAATGCCATAGTTCTTAATCTAAAGTTTAAGTCTAATTTACACTATCTGCATAACCTGGTATACAATATTACAGACATTAATTATTGATCCAAATGGAAACTTCATCAGAAAAAGAAAGGGATGGAGAGTAGATTACATAAATGAATTTAAAAACATACCACGATGTTAAAAATTGTTCTCAGTCTAAATCTTCAGTAATTTCAACCAACATGGTCACACATCATAGTTTTATGCTACCAAAAGAGCCTAACTTTGCTTCCTAGTTGTATCAGGAGAGATTTAAAGGGAAGCCCATAATAGACACCTCTCTCCAGATACTAACATCTCTTTTAATACCTTATGTAAGTAGCAGAATTAGGTTCATTTAGTATGTGGGTGACAGCACTCAAGAAAATAATCAAGATCTGAGTGCTTCCAAGAACATTACGTAAGTTGCTCTTCTATTTGATTTAGCACTAAACTGATATTTCAGCACACTGCAGTAAACACCGTAACGTTGGAGGTACTTTCTATCCTGAGGTGTGTACCAATAAATGTGTAATAAAATAAAATTTGTTCCACATTTGCCATGAACAAAGTACAGTGGGAAAAATATTTGGCCAAAGGTATAGAGATGCATACGATTATGCAAAATCTGTCAGAAGTGTACTCTTCCTCTTTATAACCTGGATGTTACCATCAGAATACATGAATCATTTCCCAAGAAACTTGCTCGAAATCCTAGAGAAGTGTTTCCACTGCATGGCGCAACTCAAGCTTTTATTAGGGTTTTGGTCCAAACAGTCCTACAGTTTATATGAAAAATACTGACTCCTCAAACAAACTCTAACCATAAACTGATCTGCAAAGCTGCAGACTATCACTGAGAGTTTGGCTTCTGCTCTGCACTGAAGAGACACACGAGACTTAACTCAGACTGGAAGTACCCCACTAACCTTCCCTGTAATGAAAGGATAATGTTCTAAAACCTGAAAAGTAAAAAAAAGGAATCTCAGAATATCCCACAAGAGAAAACTGTAAGATACTGACTCAAGCCCCTAAAGAGAAACTGAGAAAGAATTAAGTTACTGTACTGTAATGCAGCTACAACTCTGCCCTGGCTGCTAGCACTTCTACTAAGAGAAGCATTCTTATAGTTGCACAAGCAACCATGGTGTTGATCTTTCGTGGTAATTGTGAGGTGAAGACGTATTTTACACAATCAGGGTCAAAAATGTCACTTTTGACAGAAAAAGGTTAGCTGAAATAAATTACAATACCGTGACATGCTACTTTAAAGCATACCATGAATCCATTTAGCTTTGTTGGTATCTTTCACAGAATATTAAATAGAACTGGGGAGCTTAACCAGATTTCCACAGTCCAAGTGCAATCATTTTTAAAATCTTTTTGAGAACTAACCCTCAGAAGAGATGCCAGTGGTAAAAACTTATTTCCATATGCTATTCTGACACTCAGCTAAGCAATTCACGGCATCATCAAAATCCTGGTTGGAAAGGACCTCGAGTGGCTGTGCGGTCCAAACTCTTGTTGAAGCTGGACTGTCACCAACACTAATTCTCTGAAATACTATCATTCTTTCCTAACCCAATGCTAATTATAATTAAACCTGCCCACAGTTACACGCGCCTTATAAAAATTTGTATTCTTTTAAAAAACGAAGTGCATCCAAACTGCCAAAGGATATAAGAGCACAACTATATTTACTCTAATCTTGGCATAGGGTCCCAAAGCAGAGAACAGATCTGTGTTTGTTATTTAAATTCTCACGCACAAAGTTTTTCAGTTAAACAAAAGATTAGAAGCTGTAATAATCTAACACCTTAATATCAACTGTAGAATTAAAAGGTCTTTAATCAGCAAACAAAAAAATGAAATACATCTAGAAGAAATTTCCAAACTATAATAAAGAATTCAAATGTCTCAAATTATTTCGAAGCCTAACAGAGTTCAGCATAGACAGCGACAACGTTTAAATTAAAGGAAAGGTAAAATCTTAAAGACTGTTCTACAGTAGGAAGAATTTCTTTTATTTAGTGTCTATCAGAATTCTTTAACAACCCCCCTGTTTAAGTGAAACGGCAAGGAATAAAATACATCAAGCAGAAACAGAAGTTTATTCCTTTCTGTCATCCACGGGATGAAATAATACTTGTATCTCTATCACCTCTGCAGCTAGCAAAATCTTTTTCACCTACCTTGAGAAGAGCCATCATCCTCTTCATCCAGTGTAAGATCAATGACACCTCCTGAATCACTTCCTGTGACCTTCGCGCTCTGAAAGACAAAACTCCTTCATTTTGCAAAAGCAAATCCAGGGAATACAGACGGAAAAGGGATACGAATTGAACATTCAGAAGGTGAGGTGTAAGATTTGATACACGTATTAGAAAGGAACTGATGAAATGAGCAGGAGGAGGAAATTTCAGACAAATTTCCCAGGACTCGAAAATCAGACAATAACCAAATGACTGCATTGCGCTATCAAATATTGAAGTATTTTTAGCTTTATAAGAAGAAAAAAAAACCCCTGATGAACAACAGCATATTGTGATTTTACAGGTAAATAAATAACCATTTGGTGTTACAGAGCAACTTTCAATTCTGACTCTTAACATTTTAATCCAGCTGTAAACTCTGCTTTCCTCTACAGTAGCATAACCTTTTGACAGAACAGTCACCAGGACAATCTATTACTCATCTTGAGACGGCTCAGCTTACGTGCTTACAAAGAAACTAACTTCACAATAAGAACAAGGGAAAGCTACACTCCAACCTGTAGGCTTATAAAACGTGTCATCAAAAGCCATCAGAAAACTCCCATTGTTTCCAGCTTTTTCAAGTAATTTCATTCATTTATTCAAGTATTCATTCACCATTCAAGTATTTTCATTCATTACCACAAACTGTAGCATTATTGTACACAGGAAGCCACTTGCAACCATCTCTTTATAGAGGATAAAGGGATCTTTTACGTATTGTGAAGGCTAAATGTTATTAAAAAAACTTAGAGGACCATCAAACAAGATTTATCTTCCGGATCCATTGCTGTCTCTTCACTGTTCAGACTGGAGGGGCCACCAACGTTTTCGAGAAAGGTTTTTAAATGTACTCTCAATATAGTTGTCAATTTCTAGTTCCTTAAACTTGCTGCAAAAATTAGAGGGTGTTTTGCTTTACAAAAGCGATTATCATTTATTGTTGGATTGAAATGTTGCTGATTTATGTATTAGAGTTAACCAGGTTCCTTAGGACAGACAAAGGGTTATGAAAGCAACACAATTACCAAAGTCTCTGAACAATTAACATGGAAAAAAGCTTAAGAGTTATCACAGCCCCACAGGCCCTGTAGAAATGCCAACACAATAAATCCCAGGAAGATCACAGATTTTTCTGTGCAGTCAGATGTGGACAGATGCAAAAAGCCTAAGAACTGAGATTATCTGCGCTGTGACCTTTGATTTGGGTAAAACCAATCCCTTAAGGAGGTCCTCAAAACAATTTTCACACAGGCAAGGCTTTGAGGATAGGGAAAAGAGGTATTGTATGATTACTAAATGCAGATAAAAGCTGTGTTCAAATTATCGGTCACTGAAATTGGAATGCCCCACACAACTGATCTCTTCATTATGCCTTTTTACAAGCTGATTTTCTTATTTCCTGAAGTTCTGATGCTGACACTGATGGAATTCTGCTAATAACCTACATGCTACACAATTTGAGTAAGAAATATCTAACTAATGTTCACAGGCAACAGAAGAGTCCTTTAAAGGGACTCCGTCTTTGCTATACATTGAGAAGCATCTTTCAGATTTATTAACCATAGAATTATTCTGTTCGGTAATTTATATTTCAAAGACTTTCCATCTTTAGTTTTCTTAGTATGATGAGCTGATTTACTCACTTGAAGCTTAAGATAAAAGGCACATTCAAATAATCAATGATTACTTGATTAGCATGAAGTCAAGAGGAATTTCATTCCAGTCAACAACATGTATTTTGAACTATGGCTCTCTCTGTCAGGAGAATGCAGATTGAAAAATGCAGGAGATTTATAAGGAACTGGAGAAAGGAAAAACTAACACTAAGTTATTCATTTCTCCCCACTATAAAATACATTAGTCAGCAGTAATTTCCTTTCAATTCTTCCTCTGCAAGGAAATCTAAATCCTTAGAAAAATACTCTGTATGAGAGCTAACTGTTTTGAATCTCTACTTAACTGTGTCAGTCGAGGAAGTTCTTTGAACATGCACGTCAGCAAGTGTCACTGCATGCATTTTTTATTTTGGTATGCCTGGAAGGCCAAAAATCTTGAAGTAGTTAAACAAGCAACTATCAAATGATAAATCCAATCAGTCGACAAGGTGTCATAACAAGCACTTCTCAGGAGGAAAGACCTTGTTGTAGTTAGTCACACTTTTCAAGGTTTTCTACTAAAGAGCCCTGGCAGCTCTCTCCTCAACGGGAATGATCTGCAAGTAGTTACGTTTCTTTCCACAAACCACACTAGAAGTTGTAGATTTGCAGGGCAGCGTTGAGTGGCACTCTGTGGTACATCCCCTAGTCCTGATTCCAGGGCACCCATTCCAGCTACTCCAAGAAGATGCTGTACTCCACACACAGCATGCCCTGAAGTCCTGAGTCCTCAAGACTCCCCAGTGAGATTCCCCTAGTTCACTGACCATGCATCTCCCTTAAATGAAATTTAGAGGTACAGAAGAATTTTAAGGGAACTTGAAATACAAAGTGCTGCACACTGTTTCCTACCTAGGTGGGTATGGTGTAGGCAGGGTATCCCCGCACAGAACAAACTGCTAATTATGTCTCCCATAAAGGTCAGGCTTTTGACTATTCAAAGCATCCACTACATTCAAAAGGAGGAGCAGTATCCATTTCTGTATCCTGTAGTGCTGGCACACAGATTTCAGATACATGTAGGTATCTCAAATCCAGGAAAGAAAAGAAGATTCTGAAATAACTGGGAATTGGGTATTAGAAGACTAGTCTGCACTACCTTCCCGTGGTGAAAGTAAGCATCTTCACGATCTGAGAGAGCAGCTTTATCACCTTATCCTAGATGTTTTGGGAGTGTTGCCACTTACTACCTGAATGGTTAAGACCTACAAATGGAATCACTTGGAATCATCCCTGCCAAAAGCAAGTAATAAATGGTTTTCAGAAAATCCTGTGCCCAACCCATCAAGAAAATAAAACCACCCTTTTTGAATATCATGACTATTTTACTCGAAAATTCTCTGAGGCCATTTTCTGTTGCTACAAGCACTTGTGAAAATTCCAATTTACAACAGAGCTACGTTTGAGGAAAGGCTAGAGGGATACACCTGCTATTGCTTCTCTATAAAGAACAGAACAGGATTCTGAGCAGGAGGCTGCCATGTCACACATAAGAAGAGAAGATTCGGACATGCTGCTCTAAGCAAAATTAGCAACCAGCTTAAGAAGGCTTGCAGCCCTCATGAAGACAAAGAGCAGCCTTATATTGGACTTTCAGTCACGTATGAATAACATTCACACTATGTCAAAAATCGAAATACGAGAACAAGTCTTTCAGCTTGTAATAATAGATTTCAGTAAGCACTGGGGCAGAAACCGGTAACGCAGAAAAGTAAAATCAAGGCATTTCTGATCTGCTATCAGTTTTCAGCTTTCTCCAAATACAGAAAGCCAAGAACCTGAATCTGCTTCAGCTGATTTCTGGAGAAGAGCAAGATGATGCATCGTAATACCTTTTCTCATCAGCACAGTCAGACAACTGGAATAATTAAAACCATTTCATTATTTCCCAAAACATATGCCTGATGCTTTAGTTCACATATTGCCTGGCAAGTCTGAATAACAGAAAATGTCACTTGTCCTAGAATATCAGGTAAGTTGCAACAGAAGCAAAATCACAGCAATACAAAGTGATCTATATCTATTTAAAGATCATGGTTACAAAAAAAAAAAAAACCAACCCAAAGCAAACAAAACCACAATCCCCAAAACCACCATTTTATCATTTGTCAGAACTAGAGCACTGGTCTCCAAACAGAGCAGAAGTGGCACTTAAATCTGTTTCTTTATAACAGCATCTGAGTAATTTCTAGTAGTCAGACAGAAAAAAGTTTACGCTGAGATAAAAATGTGAACTGCCAAATTCCTTCTTCCATCCTCATGTATTTTAATGTATACGCTTTTAAATGCCAAGTAAGTAGAACTCCTCCAAAATACTGTCATTCACCCTGCCATTTTGGACTCATTTTATCCATAGCTGACGAGATAGCTTTGTACAAACTTGAAGTAACATCATCACAAACTGAATCATTCAGGTAACCACAACTGTATCTGAGCTCCCTTATTTTAAATCTTTCTCTGCTTTCACATAGCAGCCAGCAATATAACAATCTTAACACAAACAAATGCGATGAAAAAAAAAAGATTAAAATTTAAACCTAACAAATCCTACTTTGAAATGTCACAGTTTTATAGATAAACATGAAAAAAAATTAGGAAGAAAGTAAGAAAAATATAAGAATTCATCTTTTCCCAACTTCCTAGTTTTAATATTGCCGCATCTTTATCCTTCATCTGGCTGGTGAATGTTTCCATTTGCAATTAAGATATTTGCATAAAACTGATGTGTCCTGTAGCTGAACATTTCATACTGAAGTCTAATGTAGATCCAGCCCAAGAAGATGCATGCAACTTGGAGCTGAAAGGCAAGACACTGGGTGAAGTAGGTGAAGAGGACTGCAAGGTATGATTAAGTGCAGAAACAAAAGTGAAAGAAGGAAGTGGGAAGAGAGGAAAAGGGCAGCTGGGGAAAAGAGAGTTACAAGCCAAGCACACACTGCCACAAATACAGAAGGATGGTTTGTGTGTACTGTAATGCTACCCCGCTATTCTCATTTAGTGTTGTGCATTTTTACTGAAAGAGCCAGCCAAGAAGGCAGTGCTTCAGCTTTACAATCGTGGTCTGTTTTAAAAAGTGTGTTCTTTCAAGAGATCTTCCCAAATTGCAGGCCTTCTGCCCCAGCTTCTTCAGTTTGCAGAGTCATGTTCACACCTTCTGCATCTACCGACACATTACTTGCTGTCCCTGGGCTCTGTCTGCATGCCAAATGCCCCAGGCTATCTAACTTGGCAAGTGTGAAGGAAAAGTATTTTAATGCCAAGCACGAAACTTGTGAAAGCAACTAAAGACCCTAGAAGAGGGGAAAAACCCCGAGAGTAAATTCTCATCCCTTTCTACTATCTGAGTGACACCTGGTAAGTCCTGAAACAGAGGCCAACTCATAACCTCCTCTAAAGACCTCTTCACCAGTTAAGCCTCAACTGCTTTATAGCGCATATGGAAAATAAAATAATGAAAAGTATGTATAAAATGAATGCAACTATTCATTTTTCTCACTTTCACTAATATTAGAAAAGGGTATTTCTAAGCATTCTAGTAGCCGCAAAGCTTTAGCTGTAAAGTGATCTGTAGTGTTGATTCTTCTGAGTAACATTTTTAGATTATTTTTTACCATAAAATCTACTAGAAACAGACACTGTTTTAATTTCTTACATAAAATTTACATTCATATTTCAGTGACTACACTTCAATTCCACATTTTTTATGAAGGATTGGTGAAAGATACCTATATGCAGAATTTAATGTATTTTCCACTGCATATACTATGACAACATAACATCTGCTTTCTTTCAATCCCAAACGCTAAAGTCTTTTTAACAAAGAAAGTGCTCAGAAACAAAGGTACTGACAAATAAGATATACTTATGGGGAGAAGTGCTAGGAAAAAGCAGCAGTAATACAGTTTTCCTTGAGGAGGAAAAGAATTATACAGTGATTTTCTAGAACAAATGTCACATGGGTATTCTAGAAATTTAAAGAAGTAGCATAATACAAAAAGAGTTCTTGGAGGTAATAAAAAACTTGGAACTTGTCAAAAATGCATAAATATAGTGAACAGGGTCTTCTGAATCTGAAGTCACAATTAAGATTTCTAATAAAACCAATGTAAATGCTTTATAATTAAGAACTTTCTCCATTTGGAAGACTCTCATTATATCCCACATTACTGACTGCAATATTCAACAATTAACCTACACACTAGTCAATAGCAAATTAATAGAGGGAAATCAGAAAGGAATCAGCCTTTCAGTAAAACGAAGGGCTGTCTCTGGTGTTGAAGTGATTCTGAAGAAGTTTCCTCACCTGCCTCCAGAAAAGTAGGGACAATGAGACAGGCTGCTATCTTTTTATGTTTTTCCACATGCAGAGACCATTTCACACTGTTGCAAAATACATGATATTGGGAGAAATAATATCACCTTAGCTTTGCCATGCAGCAACTTTTTCAGATCAGCACTGTTGTTAATTAGGTTGATTCATAGTTTGTAATTTCGCAAGAAAGAAAAAGAAAAAATGGGGTAGGTTGGGGCTGAGGGGATGGGGAGGAGAAAACCTATTCCAGTTCCATGAGGAATACAAATACAAGGAGATCGAATTTAAAAGGCCAAAGCACAGTAGACATGATGCTGAAAAAAGGAGGTATGTTCCATTATAACAACAGTTGTGAAACTTAACACAGAAAGAAGTAGTGACAACATCACAGCATATACCATATACAGGCAAACTACTGAAGAAATCCAGGAAATAAATCTCTAAAACTCACACTGAACAGCAAAGGTAACCTGTTGCATCATTCTGTATAACAGCACAGATATACATGCCAACATGCATGCATACTGCACCACATGAAAAAACAAAAAGTAAATGTTATTTTGAAGAAAGTTCTGAATATGCACTTCTCTATTCACATATGATTAAAAAAATGCTTTGGTATTATATAACGCCACGGTTCAGTTCATCAGATAGAGAGAAAAATGCTATTCATTGTAATGCCACCTGCTTTTCATAGGGAACATTTCAGTATGCAAAAGTGAAAAATGAAGGGGAAAGAAAAAAAGCAACAATAACAAAAAATACAGTACAAAATAAAACTTAATTCCAGGGTACTAAAGATCAAAATTCTGAAGATCACATGTGGCACATTGAGACAGTGCAGACAATTTTATTATTAACAGTTTCTACAGTAACAAAACAGAAAAAAAATCTAGGGGTTGTAGAACAGACAATCCATGAAGCATCACAGCACCACAATCACATACGACGCACCAAGGCGTTATATAATAGCAAAATCAATCTTAAATTATGGGAAGACACGTTAAAAATATGTTCTGGGAACAGGGTGTGTGTGGGAAGAGTGGCGATACTGTGTTTGTATAAATAATTTTAAAGGCTCATATTATGTTTTTAGTCATCCATACACAAAGCTATAGATTTCAAGCACAGTCTGAACATCTGTGGAAATTATTTTTTTTAATATGTTCTTGAGCATATTTCAGTCACTAACTGCTTCAATGTCAGACTCATTACTCCTTAACAGTTATTTTTTTCAATACAGTAACTCCCACAAAACTGAAGTGATTATTCCAGCCTTGCAAAGCTACCACAAATGCTTATTTGGCCAGGAATCAAATGTATTTGTCACCTCTTACCAAGATAAAGATGAAAATGCTAATGCAATAATATTAGCAGTTTACTGAGATCATAGTTTGCACAAACAAAATTTCACAGGGCTGCAATACATGTTTCGGTAGCGTGCGGTTACATACTTGTATAATACCCAAATACTATTAACAGACATTTTACATATTGCGTTTACAAGATTGCTGTGTTGCCCCTACCCTTACTGTACAGAACAAGAACAATGCAAGTGTGGAAAACATGAACAATCAGTCTTAGAAACCCCTATGTATTATATGCCCTCTGATTTCTTTGGTGCAAAGAGTGGACGTTGGATCTTCATCCCCTATTAAGAACCATAAATAAAGAATGCCATCTGAGAGATTGGTTGCCAGAAATGCTGCTTTTAGGCACCAGCAATCGTAGCTCCAACTAAATGCCGTCAAGGAACACTTGACATAATGCTTAGAAGTATTTCTCTACTGCTGTAATTTTGTTCTTCCTTCATCAAACAGTTGAAAGGGTATATAATAAATAAATATATGCATGCATGAACACACATGTCTCTCTAAAAGAGCAAGAACCGGTAAGGGGAAACACCTATGTAGTTTCCCCAAAGTCCACTGACAGTATCCCGACTCTATTATGTGGGATGGCCATACTGGAGGACAGAAGATCATCTTATTAATCAGCAAATATGTTCTAGTTATAGTATTTTTCCAATTAATTTAATGCGGCTTTTAAAAGCTATTAACCATGTTTGGTGTAATGACATCATCAGTTAGATTGTTTTAATATTCCTCTCAATTTTATGGCCCCAAATGACGAATCAGAGCCTACAAAACACAACTATATTTACTTACTGAAAGCTGCTCTCAGTAACTGGTTTAAGTAACACAGGTATGGTCTTAGGGAAAGTCAAATCACTTGAAAAGTCATGCAAGAATGGATTCATTTGAATTTTGTTCCTTAAAACAGCCACCCAGTTTAGCTACAAGATGGCCGGTTAGGAATTTTTCAATGATTTTTTTTTTTTTTTTAATTCATTTTTTAAACTTTCCTCCTGTTAACAACTTTATAATTTAGGCTTCTAATTAGTTTCAGGTAAAGGTTCCACTTCACAGATGAGACCTAGTTGCATTTTCAACAGCACAAACATAACCCCAGGATCAGAGACAAAAATCAAGTAGCCCATTTTACATATATAATTATGCATGTTTATTTTCAGCGACAAAACCATGAAATGCAAGAAAACATATTCATCAGTAATGCTTCAACAATATAGAATTAATAGTAGCTTATAAATTGTAAGCTGACATATCCACTTCGTTCACATTGTTTCCCAACAGACATTCACAAAGTTTGTTACACACTGCAAAGTAAAGGGCTGAGTTATAAACATACTTTATTAACATTTTACCAGATGAATTTCCAACAGTTAGCAAAAAAAGCTTAAATTAAACTGTAACCTTAAATCAACAAAAAAAAAACAACGACATCAGGAACAATGGGAAATGGGTAGGACGCTGGTGGATTTTTTTTTTTTTTTAAGCATTAGCTGAAAAGGTGAAATGCACAGATGAAATTTAGACCGAAAAAAGATTCAATCCATAAGAGGATATAGTGCATCTGGAGTGAAGAACAGGGAAGAAAAGACTATTCACCTGACTTGCTCTTTAAATAAATATAACATAATCATTCTTAAACAGATTGACTTTATGCTAACCATTTTTAACACAACCAACCCCATCCAAATTTGTTCACCATTATTTTATGTCACAACGTAATAAAAGCTGCTTTCATAGACTCTCTCAGTATACCATAACTATATTCATGTATTATATAGAATATATAAAAATCCTGTATCTATAACTGGGTTTCATAATAAAATATTCAATAACCATTCCAAAGATTTGTTATATAATTAAAAATGTCTTTGCCTCTGTAACAATATTTACTTCAATGCATTAAACATTCTTGTCATATCTTCAGAAATGCAATTCTAGGACCTGAGGCACCGGAACGGCCATTGGTAAAATGACTGGGTCTGAACAATAACTCTTAAATTTCTGTATATGCAGGAAAAGCTAAAGCTGAGAGACTAATACAAACATAGTAAGGTGCTTTCTACAACATCCCTGTGGCCGTTCCTTTTAGAGCAAGCAGCAGAGGAAGGCTGAAAAAGGAGAAGTCATACAGCAAAACATCCGTCCAAGCTGCTTACTGAAAACTTTGGCTATACTGACCTTAACAAAAGGCAGCTAGTGAGAATAGATATAATTGAAGATAACCAAAGAGATGTACCAGACTAAAACCACAACAAAGCCAAGAGTACATTCAATTTCAAAGCATCCTTCCTATGTCTTCAGGTATTTGACATTATGCACAACGAAGCTCTTCAGGGGGCACATATAGTGAAGATTATTTACCTTCTAGATTCCCAAACTGTTGATTACAGTACTTTAGAGTGGGGGTGAATTACTCAAAATAAAAAAAAAAATGAACATACTGTAAGATACTGTGTCTATTTCATAAAAACCAAAAATAGCTAGGCTACTTCTTGAAGTAACAGCAGAGATTTCCAAACGTATCAGGAAAAAGCACAGAAAACATGATTTCTAGATTCCTAGCACCAGTACCAAAGTTTCATTATGAAAACAAGATACAAAACTAAATTTATGGATGTGTTATATATTATATATATATTACAAATACTCCTCCTTCAAGGGAACTTAATCAGTGACATAATAGCTGTTATTTAAAAAAAAAAAAAAGTTTAGTTGACTTAGTTAAGGCTAAGGGCTGGGGGTTATTTTACAGCTGAAATGAAGTACTCTTATTTTAGGAAAAGATCCAATTAGAAAATTCAAGAGTAATAGATGATAAATTTATTTCAAAGCATATTTGTTATATTCAGATTTTAAAAACTAATTTAAAATAATTATTACAATTTCGTATTAAGTTTACCGTTGAAGTCCTTCCTTTTCTTTCAAAGTTTTTTCCTTTCCTATAGCAGAATGGAAAAAAACCCCAAACCATAACAAACCAATCCCAAACCAAAAACCTCAGTTATCCTGCTGTTTGAAGTCTCTGCTGATACTGCCACTGAGGAGTTCAAGTCATGTCCATTTTGATAGAGTTCATTATGTTCATGCAGCATAACCTGTACTGCAATGAACAGGACTGATGCAAAATTTTATGTCAAAGTTTAACAAAAAAAAACCAACAAAGGAAAAGACTCTCTGCTCCTCATATTACTGTATAATATACATAGCCAAAGCTGACTTTATAAAAGTAGCAAAATACTCATTCTGCTTGCCTACTTCAATGTTTCTAGGAAACATTTATTTAACGTTTTGGGGGGGAAGGGAAACAGAAGAAAGATTTTTCAGTTCTGGAAGGTAACAAATACGTTCTATCAATTAGAATTAATTCAAATATTAGTGGAAAGCTTAGTGAACACTGACTCCAGTTCTTGTGAAGCAATAATACTTCCAGCACAAACCAGGAATGCTTTTTGTCAAATAAAATAAAAAAAATAAATCAAATGTTTGCATACAAAAATCAAAAGCTAGTAACACTGCAGTCAGTAGCTTTGAAGTATCAGGTTCCAACTGAAGATAGTAAGAGGACATTATATGGTTGGTGCCAAAAGAATTAGAATTTAAGAAATGAGAAGCCAAAAATACCCAATTATGAGCCAACAGAATGGAAGTCAAGTTAGAAGCCAAGTGATAATTGTAAAGAATCAGAGGCATGTCCAGATTGGCAAGAGTCCCTTTTTCAATTCAAAACACCAACCAGGAATGAAATGATCAGCAATATGCTGTTACAGTAAGTTAGCTAGATGCAGCTAGGACCAGAGCAGGGCAAGTGGTCAGTATGACCACAGTATGCAGCAGAAGGGAACAAAAAAGAATCATCTCCTAGCAAAATACTTATTTCTTCTTCTTGTTCTAAGACAACAACAGGAAATTTTTTGGGGGAGTAAATAATACCCATCTTGGTGAAAGTTAAATCTCTTCAAAAAAGAAATTAAATTTGCCAATCTGGCTGAATTATGAATTCTATGAAACTCTAAAATCTGGAAATCTATGTTACTCTAAAATATTCCTGCATAAGCTACTGCACAGTTCTCCTAAATTTTGAGAACTGTGCTTCATTTTCTCAATTTTTCTTCTTTCTAGCTCTAGAAATGATTACTTACTTTACCATTTGCAACTGATTTACATTATGCTGGACAAAATTATAACAGACACACAATTTCCTTCCTCTAGTCATTGATGTCGTAAGTTAATGCTGCAAGCTAAGGACGTGTAGGATTGTGCAGAAGTAAGTTTTCTATTAACAATGATATCTGATCAACTAGCTCAGTCATTATAACAGCAGGAAATAAAAGTGACCATAAACACAATACAGAAGACGAATATAACACTTTCAAAACCTTTTAGTCTTTAATATGATCCATCAGACAGTGGAACACACCATGCTAGTCTTACATTATGGAAAATTGATGCAGTATGTATGAGCAACCTACCCAAGGTCACAAAGGTAAGTAACATCAGCCAAGATAACAACTCAAGTTCGGGCATCAAGTCCTCTGTTCAGACTGTAACAAAGTGATAAAGCTCATTGCATATTTGAAAGCCTTTCTCAGCAAGGAACTTTCCACAGAATTAGGAGCTTATCATGGTCAATTTGTTATTTCAACTGGGATTTTCCTGTCTTTTGTCCACTGCTGGGCACCATAAACACTTCCAGTGTGTGCCACCACACGTGCGTGGGCACGTGTGCGTACACACACAGACACAGGCATTTCAAAAGGACAAAGCCATTCTTTCTTCATTTAATGTAATGGGAAACAGTTTAAAATGCTACACAGTTCCTTCTTCTAAAATGGACCTGCCATACTTTGTGATTTGATGACCAGTTTTCCATTTTTATTTACAGGAATATCTCCTGATTTGTCAGAATCTCTGAATGAAAACTACGGCATAGAATAGCAGAGACAAACCATGACTTAGATTCTCAGGTGTGTTCCCTTAAAAATGAACCATGACTAGCCCTTCTAATTTGTTTGCGTTTTTTTTCATTAAAGAGGCTTTTAAATTTCAATTTCTCTGCCAATTGAAATCCACTATCCTGAGAATTGCTAACCTGTAAAAATCTCCTATAGAAAATTAAATGACAGGAACAGTTTACTGTAGTGAACTAATCTAAAGAAGTTTAAAGCATAATATTTGGATGAGGTTTGGTGGGAAAACCAGGATGTGCTTCTTGTGAATTATACTGTATTGACAAAGACTATACTGACTGTACTGCAAAGACAACACGAAATGTAATGGAAGGTGTAGGAGAGAGGAAATAGAAAAAAACCTCTCACAAAATAAGCTCATACAGAGATAACACTTCAATTCTAATTATTTGCCATTTAAGCAACAAAACTGTTCTTAACTCTTTTGAGAACTTTTTCCTCATTTCATGCACAACTGCAGGTATCCCAATTTTAATACAATTTGTATCAAATACTGCCTTTAGAGAACACAATGACTGAAATCTCAGCCAGAATAAATATGAGAAAAAGACCTGCAATACGAATCTGTAGCTCACAGGAAAAAAAATCAATTTAGAATTATAATTAAAAAAAAATAAAAAAAAATAAAGGCACAATCCTCTGGTAGGTCTGATAACAATTTGAACAGAGAGTGTGACAGTGGTCAAGCAATTCCAGGTGTTTTCATGCATATGTATTTATTTTATCGTATCTGTACCTATTTCACTCACCACTTATTTTCTCTGTGCTCTTCAGTAATCAAGTATTTGATTTCTAAGATGCTACATTAGTGCCAGCAGGCACAAAATGGTATTATAAATACACTCTTCACAAAATATAAAAGCCATGAACTTAGCGAAGAAAGCACAGCTCTTCAGCTAAGTGGAAATCAGTATCTCCCTTTCATTTTTTTAAATAGCTCTGCTCAGCCACTTAAGAGTCCCAGCTGCCACAGAAAGTCATACAAACTCCAAGCCCTGCTCTTGTTTAAGTTTCTGTTCCATAGCTCACTTCAGAAGTGTGAACAGGATACTTCTTGCTGAATTAGACCGTAAGAAATTTCCTTAGCAGATCAACTGAAAAAACAAATCTGGTATTTTCTCCATTTTAGCAATTAATTTGAAATCAGTTCCATTACAGAAGCATCAAGTCATCGGTTCTTATTTTACCACACGCTTTATAAAGACTGCTTCATTACAACAGCCTTGAAGGTGACTGGCAGTTAGGTTCCCACTGGCCATGTTCTTGAGGAGAAACACCTTGGAAGAACTGTGGTTCAACAGGCCGGGGCTTTTGGAACTCAGAGCTGAGTGTCCCTCAGAGACTGAAGTCACAGAATTAGTGCCAGGTGGCACCACACATTTCTTAGGGAATAAAATTTTGCTTTGTTCTAGAATGACACGGTTTACAGAGGAGGTGGAGCCACCAGATAGTGATTTGTTTATCACTTCGTTTGAGATGTTACTGTACAGGAAACTGGGGGGCTTATTCTCCATTATATCTGACCAAGCCCTGTAGCGAACTTCCGCACCTCCCAAGTAGTGTCTAATACCAGACTCAGAGCGATGGCCTGTCACTGCCATTATTTCTCTAGGCCCCAGTCCTGCTTCACACAGTAGCTGGATGGTGGTAGTTCGGAGCGAATGATTGGTGTATCGTTGAGAGAGTCTGGCTGCCACACTTATCCTGGGCATCATGGTACCTAAATAGTTCACACCCATCGGTTCTCTTTTGTACCAGACAGGCTGTTCTTGCATTTGCTCTGACGTCAGCTTTAACGGATGCAGGTAAAAGGCAGGGGGCTCCGGAGGCAACTTAGATAAATAAAGCTCCAAGGAAAAAACAGGACAATTTGGGTCCCCTGGCATATCATACATTTTACCCATTTTATGAGGATCTTCTCCATTTTTCCCTTTCCCAGGATACCTAAACATAGCATATCGACGCCCATTCTTGTCCTTCTCAACAACAAAAGCATCTGGAGCCAGATCTCTTAAAATTTCCCTCCCTCGTTTGGCAAAATGCAACTGCAAATCAAACCACACCTTGTTGACGAGTGCCAGTGGACTGTGCAATCCCAGCACACCAGATTGTTTAATCTTACGCAAGTCCTCAGCAGCTATAGGAGGATGGTGGTGAGTCTCATCCTTCCCCTGCATGCGCAGCATCTTCAGCACGCTCACAAATACCATGTTTGCACTAGCGAACTCTTTGTCCTTCATTAGGCAAATCTGACGATTATAAGGTGGCATTTTGAGATGCCGGTTTAAGCCGGCACGCATTGACTTGTAGCTTGCCACACTGTAGGTATTTCCATCGTGGTTCCTTATTGTGTAATAAAACTCTCTTAAGATATCATTGAGTTCACTTACTGGGACCAATTCAAAGCTAGGATCCTTGCCATTTTTGGCCAGCCATTGTTTTAATAGGTTAGCTGCCCAGCCAGTCTGCTTGTGGGTGTTTTTGATGCTCTTAGCATCCTCTTCCTCTTCCTCCAAGCCAAAGAGAACATCCTCGGGGAAGTTAAAATTCGTCTGTGCTGCTTCTACCGCTTCTGTATTTTCTGATGAAGTCTCTTCCTGTTTCAACTGCTTTTCGAAACAATTGATCAAAGTTGTACCATCAAATATGCCACAAGTACACGGCACATAGTGAACTACTATTTGACCTGAGAGCGGTGAAGTGCGGAGTAAATACATAATATTTTGAATTTTACATAACAAAAAGCAGGTGGCATTAACTGGATTTTTCAAATGGTATGGCATGTCAATTCCATACCTCACTAGCCAATTAAAATGCATCAGGTCCTTATTTTTTAACCATGGCATTACACATGCTTTAACTGATTTGACTGAAAGCAAACCTAGAAACATACACTATAACAGAAGTCTGAAAACCGGAAAGCATCATGTGTCTTATTTCCCTCCTCCTTGCTCACCTTCCATTGCTAAATACCACTATCACACACAATCTGTTTTTCAAAAATATTTTCCGGGTTTCAGGCTCTACCACAGAATAATTCAAAAATATGAATCTTATACTGAAAATCAAATCATAAAACTGTACATTTGTCACCCATTCTGGTACTGAACTTCCTACATATCAAGTACTGACAATTTTTTTAATAGCTATAATCCACAGGTATCTTTGAAAAATAAAGTTCCAAACAATCATTCTTTATAAAATGCCTTAATAAAAAGGTAGAGTGAGGCACAGTCTACATAAAAACTTCTGTTTGCCAGACTATTTCTGTGACAGGTGAAAACCAGAATCTTGTCCAGTACATTATCTTCCTTTGAAATACAATTCAGATTTAACTGTTTGGTGAAACACTATTAAATGTGGAAATTTTACCTAGAAGAAATGAATTTTATTCCCCTTAAAATGACTTCCAGCTAATAGCAATGTAAGTATGAGGTTTTTTTTGAGATATCTGTATAAGGAAAGAGAATTAAATACCAAGAACTCTAAATAGCTTAATTTCAACCTTTAAATTTCAAAGCAAGCTCAACATATTTTAGATGAGGAATCCAGAAGGACTGCAAGTTCTCCTTTATCACGAAGTAGTTATTCCTGAAGAAAGTTTATTTTCTCGGTGTTTTGGGCTGGTTTTTTTGCTTGTTTGCTTTTTTTTCCAGATACATGGCAATGAAATATTAGAACTCCAAATCTTACTAACTTCTGGAATAGTGTGGAAATGAGACAGCTGCAGTAATTTACAAAATATTTGTAGCTTTAAGTTCAAGCCCTTCAGACAAAAACTTGTCAGGATTTTCTGTTGTATGTTAGCTCTGTTTTATCAGACAAGCTTTGTAGTGTGTTCCTGAATTACTAACTCATCTACTTATACAAACTCCATCAGAGAATTTCTGAAAAAATTATCAGAAGTTCATGCAGCAAGTAATACTCTGGATCACAAGAAGAAGAAAAATACAAACGGACAGAAACTAGAAAGGGTAGAAGAAAAAAAAGAAACTAAAATAGTTTCATTATGAGCAATAAGGGTAAAGAACTTTTGTCCTGTGGATTGTAACTTCGGAATTTTATATAGAAACAATCAACAACCTACCTGTGTTGTTCCCTCAGTTGGTCGCTTGTTTGCCGAAGTATCTGTTGGTGGCTTGCTTGTCTGGTTTTCTGAGGGGTCAAGAAATTGTTCATTTGCAGTATCTAATCAGTACTAAATACTGCTATCCACTATAAAAATTTGTAGGCAATACGCAAAATTGTTTTATACTAAACATTCCATATGTGGTATATATAACACTTTCCAACTCTAATTTTCAAGCTTTATTACTACCATTTCTCAGGGAGAACAGAAAATACAGAAAAACAAAATGGCACTTTCTAGCCTAGAAGCAGTATATGCTCCCTTCCTTGAAAGTCTGACAGTGATTTAAAAATATTTTATGAACAATTCTGTTACCTATCTGAGGAAAAAACCTAACTCCAACCTCTCCTCCCTCGGTATTTAAACTGACAAGATACTAAACTGAATTATTCAGTATTTTTTTTTTACAAAAAAATTGTCTGAACAATAGATGGTTAAACAGACTGCAAAATATATAACTGAGACATTTTGTGCAGAAAGACTGAGTATCTTTACTAGCTCAGTCAAACCATATATCTAAACCAGCAACTTAAGCAGAAGTTGTCTGAATATTTGATGAAACTATTTAAATTCAAAAATCTCCATTCTCATTCTTTTTCATTTTAACCAGAGCTTATTAGCAAAAGTGCTGGCCCAAAGTAGTGTTACAATTCTGATAAGAAAGCTACTAGGGTATGTGAATTCCATAAAATGAGACATATTTTTGACACATAAGGCCCTTCCTTTGAGCACTATGCATGACACGTCACAACTCTTCTCATGTTGTGTAAAATCACTATATTAGATGTAGAGCTAAAAAAAAAAAATCAATACAGAGCATATAAATGTCCAACTCTATGGAGGACATATTTTAGCACAGGTAACTTACGAGACGAGAAAGTGAAATAAAACTAAGTCAAGCTCTGCTTGAGTTCTTTTTAACATTATATTGTGCCAATGAGAAACTTGCTATAATTCCAACTCACTCAGAAATCTCGAGGGCCTCTTAGAAAAAAAATTTCAATTTACACAATATTGGAAGTGCAGAGAATCATTATGGCATGGCCAAATATGAAAGTATTTTAAAATAATTAATCTAGATACTCTTATTTCAACATTGCGTTCAGAGACTTTATTTTAAATACAATAAGTGTACTTCTTTGGAATTAGGTTAATATTCAGTTGTGTTTTCTTCCCCTCATTTCATTTACTTTTAATTGTTGTAAAAATTAGGTTAATGATTATAGTTTCCTTTCAGAATGTCTTCGCTTAAAAAGGCAGCCAGATTATTTTGAAAGTCTGTATTAAAAATAACTATGAAGTTGTTAATGGTAGAATAGGAGTTTCTGACTTCATGCTAGGAAAGATATAAATGAAGTTCTAAATAAAACAAAGATTATAGAGCCAGTGTTGAATCCTTCTAAGGAGAGATTATTTTCAACAATGGCTGAAATATCTCTGTGACAGAGATGATTTTGATTTTGACAATCTCAACCAAAAGGCAACCCAGAAGAAACAGCTCAGTAAAATATGTTAATAAACAGTTTTTCACAGGAGTGTAGTTTTGTGTTTCCCTTTGACAATTCTTTTCCTTTCCCAGTGTCAAACATTCAAGCGTAACTTACCAACTCGGGGCGCTGGAATGGTGGGTGGTTCAATAGGTGCTGTACTACTAAATGCAGAGAGGGGAATCTTCATCTGTAGGGGAGCTCGATTGCTGGTAGCATTATAAAGTCCTGAAGTACCCACTGTGGGCAAAGAAGTCCTTGTGGCCTGGGCAACAGGATGTGCAGTAGAAACAGCCTGTACTGCCAACGTTGTGCCTACTGACGCAGCACTGGCTGGAGAGTTCCTTTGAATACCAGGACTGGGCACAGATGGGCTATTATTTGGTTTAGTTGGGTTAGTTGATGCCAAAGACACTGTAGTTTTGGTAAGGCTACCAATTGTAGATGAGCTTTGTACAGATATAAATTCAACGTTGCCCGACTGTTGGTTAGTGACCAAAGTCCCCGTGTGGCCTTGCAGAAGCTGAGGCTGGGATGACACTGCAACAGGTACATGCAAGATGACGGGCAAAGACTGCAACGAGACAGACACTGACTGAGTGCTGCCACCGGGCACTTGGTTAGCGCCTACAACCGTAGCTGTGTTAGCTGTGGGAAGAACTGTTGTTGTCAAAGAGCTGGTGGAGGTCACTGGAATCTGAGGCTTGGGCTGTGCGCTGACAACCGTCGGAGGCGCAGCAAGACTGGGAGCTGTCACAAAAAAAAATAAAAATATTTGAACCAAGCAGGAAGGTTCCACTCCAACACAGAAAAAGGAAACAATTTACAAGGAGGGTGGTGAGTCACTGGAGCAGTTCAGAGAAGCTGTGAATGCCCTACTACTGTAAGTCTTCAAAGTCAGGCTGGATGGGGCTCTTTGAGCAATCTGATCTAGTGTTGGACTAGACGATCTTTAAAGGTCCTTTCCAACCCAAAACATTCTATGATTCTATGGAAAATGTGGTATCTGATTAACTTTTTTTCAAAGAAAGACTGAAGATACCCACTCTGATATCCAATGGCCTAGTTAAAGATACAGCCAATACTGTATTTCTGTTTGAAAAAAAGGCAAAAACTTAAGATATACAGAGAACTATGATACAAACAGGTGTGAAGAAAGCACCAAGATTTAACTGCTGAAAACACATGAAATGTTGCATTTTAAACACTCATTAGAAAAATGGTAGAACAACTGGTCCTTCAGAAAAAACAAGCACCCAAGTCAGTTACGACTAACTTGCTTTGTATAGCCAGGACTTTGTACCCAGAAGGTTCTACTGAAGCCAAGATGTCAGAGAAGATACTTGTTTTTATGCAACAAAATGTCAGGACTCAAGATAATGATCAGGAGCATAATACACTACAGAAAGCTAGTATACGCCTACTATGAGACAATTCTGTGGAGAAGATTCAGCATTCAGCATTAGGCAAACTATTTATATTCACACCATTCTTGGTTTTATAATGTATGGTTTTGATGCTACATTTCCTACGAAATTCTAGTCCAGAAATTCCATTTTTCAACTTGATTCCCTTAAGAAATGGAGCTTATGATCTCCTTTAGTTCCCCACTCAGCTTCTGTATACATTAGGCAGAGGGGAAGATACCAGCATTCTACTATGATCAAGTACCAAAAAAGGCTGGTGAATCACATGTTTCACTTATCTGAGAGACTGCAAGTTTTGCTGCCATATCCAGCAAGCAGTCTGCTGAAGCATTTAATTTACCAATATGCTCTGGTTGGCCAAATCAACACATTTCTTCCCTTATCTGGTAAGCACCTACACAAATACAAACTGGGAATGTGATATGGAACTAAAAATAATGATTTTTTGATGTCATAAAAAACCCCAGTCATAAACCCCTAGTGTTGCTCTGTTCTGTTAGTTACTTATTTAATGGAAAGCAATACAACTTTTAAACAAGTGTATTTATAGTCCATAGGCAGTTTCTTACTTGTATTCACTGGGGCTTGAAAAGTTGCTGGCGTGCTCTCTCCGACATTCCTCTTCGACTCCAGTATCTGCCTCACCGTGGCAGTATTTCTATGAAAGTAAGTTTCAGTTAGCATTTCTCAATGAGCCACATCAGTTATAATTACGAATAGCACAATGATGAAAAAAACCTCTGATTTTATAGCTGTTCTTTCCACTGAAATTTTCTAAACCCATTTATTTTCTGCCTCTGCTGCAAATTACCTTTGGATATTCCTCTACTAAAAAAAAAAAAATGCAGAAAATTAAATTTCCATTTTTATCTATTATTTTTAACCACTGAAACAACATTCATGTTAGTTTACCTAAGAATGGATTCAATACTGTCCATTTATAACTTCTGTGAAAGAAAATGGAATTTTACAATGAAGAGCAACTAATAAAAGGAAAATCACTTTAATCTGAAAAAGAAAATACAGGGATTATCCCTCACAGGAGGTATCTCAAGTGTCCTATTTTAATTTTAACATGGTCACAGTGATTTACTTACCGATATGTTGCAGTGTTTGTGTTTGCCGTGTCACTTGCTGCCTTCCCTGGAGACAGAGGTGCATTCGGTGAAGTCTGAAAAAAAGAATAAAAAAGCCATAACAAAACAACCATAAATCAGCTTACAAATTTATGCTTTCATTATATTTCATATTAATTATTTTCTGTGTGAGATGTACATTTACTGGAGCCAATCCTGTAGGAGGAGGTGACATGCTTTACCAAATCCCCAAGATCCTAACTTGCCTCCCTCTCCTACATCTTTCCTTTTTATAAGCCTTCAGGTTTTTACAGAATGAGAATCAAATTTCTTACTGAATCCTAATACACTTTTAGCTTCTACTTCTTCACAGTAATTAATGTAAAATATTAATTCCAGACACAGAGAAATACTACCGTTTGTATTCATTCCTCTCTTTCCTCCAATTCCAAAATCAAGGTACTGGGATTCACTCTTAGTTACTTTGTACTCTTCATATTGAAGTAAATTAGATTTACTTACATACAGTCTAAGGTGCTTTCATGGTAATAATGCCTGTAGAACCCTCTGTACAAATCACAATTACGTAAGAGGTGTTAAAAAGACTATTCTTTCCTATCACTGCCTTCAACATGAAGGTCAGGCTAACTCAGAACAACAAATACAACAAATCCAGTTCTTACTTCCTGTCTTTTCTTCAAGTCTTCCCTGGCTGCTCCAAATCGCTTGGTCAATCTAGCAATCTTAGCCTAAATGGAAAGAAGATGAAACAAATAAACCACAAATATCCTCCCCAAGAACCACCAAAGAAATTACACAAATTAAAAGATACATAATTAAGGTATGAAGTCAAAGGCTATATTCTTATCAGGGGAAATTACTCTTCCTTGAAATACAGTACAACTCAATTACTTCAGAGTGGCAGAAAGAGCCACAGGTGTATCACAATCAAGGTACGTCAGAGACAACTTGAGTTGCCTTTCCTATTCCCAACTGAACAAACAGAATCCATCTTGCAGAGGTTCGCACAATATTCTACATGAATGAAAGCAACTGAAGTCATTTAAGGTGTTTTGATGCCTTATTTTACCAACCATATTGAAAAACACACCCCTTCTTGCCTTTCATATTATCTGTTCTTCTCCCATTTATCCTGTTTACCCCTCTCATTGATGATATTGTGATATCACACATATCTTACTACTCTGATGTTCAGGTGTCAGGCTCCTTATCTTCTTAAGCACCACTCTCACATCTCATCTTTTACTTCTTGTGCTTCCCTCAATAAAATATTTGGTGTCCGTTCCTTCTGTAATTATCTCAGCATTACAAGATCCTAATTTAACCTCTCTGCCTTAGGCTGCAGTTCTGACAGCTGACTTATTCTGGAGGCAGTAGTTGTGCCACTTGTTCTAAGTAGGTATTTGTTTGGTTTTTTCCCCCCCCTGGCACAGAAAGAATAGCCTAATTCTTCTTACAAACTCCTGAAACACTAGGTTAGCAACAAAAGAATGGAAGATTTTAAAATACCAGTGAGTTTCACATACCATAATTTCAGAACTTCTTACCTAAAAGGAGCTGGTGGATTTAGAAGCCTCACCTCTTTCACATTTTTACAAAGCAACATGACAGGCTACAATTACATTTATATTTAAATTTCTGTTACCTTTGACAAGGTAGAGGTGTTTTAGAACACCGTGCATCATAAAACTACGTAAACTTAGATTGGGAGCGTATTAATATCAACACATTCACAACCTTTGTGTTGAGTTTGTGCGTGCGTGCGTGCAGAGTTTGGTAGCAGGGGGAGCTAGAGAGGTGGCTTCTGTACAAAGCTTCTAGAAGCTTCCCTGGCTCCAAATCAGTCCCACCTCTGGCCAAGGCTAAGCCAATTAGTAATGGTGGAAGCGTCTCTGTGACAATGTATTTAAGAGGGAAGAAAAACAGTTTAGGCAATTTCTTTGGTTTGGAGAGGAGTGGGATGCGAGAGCAATGACTACGTGGATACTTAGGTCAGTGGGGAAAGAGGAGGGGAAGCGCACTGCAGCAGAGATTTCCCTGCAGCCCGTGGTGAGATGGCAGGTTGATGCCTGCAGCCCAAGGAGACTAATAGTGGGATAGACACCCACTGGCAGTCCATGGAGGACCCCATGCCAGAGTAGGTGAATGTGTCTGAAGGTGGCCGTGATTCTGAGAGAAGCCTGGACTGACTAGTGGTCCATCACTGACAGGACTACACCGAGTGGAAGGGACTCGTGCTGGAGCAGTTTATGTAGAACTGCAGCCCCGTGAGATGGTGTCACATTGCAGAAGTTCATGGAGGACTGTCTCCCATGCAAGGGATGGCACATAGGAGCAGGGGACAGGACTGTGAGGTGTCCTGCCCCTGAGGAGAAGGAGTGGCAGACACAAAATGCAATGGATCGACCACAATCCTCATTCCCCGCTTCCCTGCTCTGCATGGGGGAGGAGGTAAAGAATTTGGGAGTACAGCTGACCGTGGGAGGAAGCAGGGGGGAGGTGTTTTTAAAATCTGTTTGTGTTTCTCATTATCCTGCTCTGATTCAATTAGTAAATTGATAGTTTTGTTGTTTAAATTAAATTCATAGTTTTTTTTTTCCCCTAAGTTGAGTCTGCTTTTTTGCCCATGACCATAATTGGTGAGTGTGTCCTCTCTGTCCTTAATCTCAACCCTTTTGTTGTATCTTCTCCTCCTCATCCCACTAGAGGTGGGTAGGAGTGAATGAGTAGCTGCATGGTGCTTTTCTGCTGGCTGAGTGAGCCTAAATCACAACAGCTTTATATCATGTTATTACTTTGACATTCTAGTTGATGACTAAAGACACTGATAAACAAGTATACTGAAAGCATCTTAGATAGTACTTAACAAAAAGTCAACATAAAACGTCCAGGGTGGCAAGGGGAAAGTTATGTAGCATGAACTCTGGCAAACTCAATAATTTAATTTTTTTAATGCTAAAAGTAAAATGACCTTATTATTTTAATTTGTTATGGCATAAACTTTTAACTGTCTTGTCACTTCAAAATTCTTTCTTTCTTTCTTTGATATTCCTCATGTCACCACTGTACATAATTTCTGTAAGAAATCATATTGCATTCAACACTAGCTTTTTGTTTCCTTGCTAATGATTTAGTTTCTGGGGAAATAACATGAATAAGTATCATGTGATATTTCTCTGAATATTCTGTAAAGTTCAGTGCTATTGCCCTGTCCTTTCTGCACTTTTCTGTTTTTAAGCAAATTTCTGGCTTCATAGAGGCATTAGATACTTTCAAAGTTAACATTTTCAATGTCTAAATGGAACAGAAGAATGGAAGAGGGGTTTACTAACAGCTAATGAATCAATTTTCCAGAAGGAAGATTTGCTTTGGGGGTTTTGATGATTATTTGGTTGCCTTCTTGCTTCTGAGTAGGGAAATAGAATTTTACAACTCAAAAACAGCATTAGCATTTGCTGCTTCCTCCCTCCCTCCCCTTTGTGGAGTCAAAATGGCTTCCCTATTGACAATTGCAGGAAACTTCCTACTAAATTCCCAGGAACTTATTTTTAAATTTGATTCTAGTATGCAGTTAAACAAATAAACACTCACCTTTAGTTCAGTAAGCACAGTTTTATGCCTCTTGTTACATTCTACTTTCTCTATTCGGTTTTTCAAGTCTGCCAGAGTCTTGTCAAACACCGCACACTGTAAAGCAGTAAGCTTTTCTTCTAACAGTCTCTGGATAACCTGCAAAATTATTATAAAAAAAGAAAAATAACAATGCAATTCCAGAATTCGGAAGACCATCTACAAAAATATTCTCAACTCTCACAAAGTATCCTGCTACAAAGAGAACAATAACAATAGTTGTGCCCTGTTCATAAAATAAATCTATAGACACCAATAACCATGTGGTTGCACAGCTAAGAAAAGTTTCTACATCTATTTTCAGCAAATACAAATGGTCCCTCTTTGTCATTAATTCCACAAATTAATAAAACCTTATTACATACAAAAAGAACCTCAACAACAGAAGATATCTTCATAAAACGCTATTTTCAGACAAGTTAATTTTTGTCTTACTTTTCTGTTCTTGAGAGGGAAAAATGCTATGTTGATTGCTCTTATTTGGAGACAGACTTCCTTGAAAGCTAGGCATGTGATAGAGAACACCACATATAAACCTTTACCACACTGAAATATCTCCTTTGCTAAGATTCTCCATCTATAGTCACATGAAACTTGAGTTTAAATATTTAACACATTCTAAATGTAACTCTTGCAGCATAGTTTTCTTATGATATTTGGCCTCTTCTTAAAATTAAGGCTATATAGGACTTTATATGACTTAAGCCATCTTTGTTATTTAAATTATGTCCAATTTTCAACCACAACAAAAGATAAAGTGTTTTGGGGGCAGTGAATACATGGGAAAGGATAGCTAACTCAAAGACAGTAAGACAAGTGACAGGTACGTGTTTGTCATCTTTGTTCTGCACCTCCGCTCTACCTTTTGTATTTTTTGGTCAACATCCTTTCTGGCTGTAATTTTCACTTGAAGTTCTGCTTCATAGTCTTCTTCCATGTACCGACGACGTTTAGAATGAATACTGTCCATGTCCTCAGATTTGGAACGCTTTCTCCTTGACACTTCACCTGGAACAATCAGATACAACTGGTTGTGAGGAGCCTTCGCAAGTTCTAGAATTTTGCAAGACTGGGTGTCTGCAGAATGCTGTGATTATGATTAAGTGGTTACTCATTTGTCAGTCGTCACAGAACCATGGAATTCTCACAAGCGCTGAGGGAGCAGGCTGAGGTGACTGCAAGGCCACTCTCAACCTCTGCAAGTTTGTGGCAGTAGCAGAAAGTTCCTGAGGACATGAGTAACAATTACTTTCTTCTCATCTTCAAGAATGGCAAGAAGAACCCAGGGAATTACAGGATGGTCAGTCTCACCTCAATCCCTGAGAACATGATAGAGAAAGTCATCTAGAAATCTCCTCTAAACATACTAAGATGGTGATGGTGAACAGTTAAAATAGAAGGGGAAATCATGCTTCATCAGACTGATAGATTTCTGTGATGAGATGACTGGCTTGGTAGATGAAGGGAGAGCAGCAGATGCTCTTTATCTTCTCTTTTACTAATGCTTTTGACATCAAAACATCCTCAGAGACAAATTCATGATACATGGCCTAGATAAATGGACTGGCTGAACGGTTGGGCTCCAAGAGCTGTGTACAAAGTCCAGCTACAGTTTATAATCTAGTAACGTACACCAGATGATACTGGTACTAACACTAACTACTTCATTAATGATCTAGATGATGGGATAGAGGGTATCCTCAGCAATTTGCAGATGACATAACACCAGGAGGAGTGGTTGCTTCGCTAGATGGCTATACTGCCGTTCTGAGTCACCTTGACAAACTGGAGAAAGAGGCAAGCAGGAACCTCATGAAGATTAATGAAAGGAAATGTGAAGTAACAGAGGGTAGGAATAAACACATGTACTAGTACAAGTTGGGAACTACCTGTCTGGAAAAGCTTTGCAGAAAAGACCGTGGTGGTCTTCACGCACATCAAATTGAACATGAACCAGCAATGTGCACTGCTGGCAAAATCCGCCAACAACATCCTTGGGTGCCTGAGGAAGAGCATTGCCAGCAGGTCAAGTGAGGTCATTATTCCTCTCTTATCAGTGCTGTGAGATTGAATCTTGAATCTTGTGTCCAGTTAAGGCTTCTAAATACAAGATAGATGTGAGCGTACTGGAGAGCATTCAGTTTAGGGCCATCAAGATATTTTACAGACTAGAGCTTCTGACACATGAGGAAATGACAGCTGGCATTGTTCAACTGAAGGTGGTTAGGGGAGATTTTATAATGTGTGGAGAGTGAAAAAGACAGAGCAAGACTCTTAGTAAGTACCAGTGAATGGAGAGAAATGAATGCAAATTGCAATAGAAGAAATTCCATTCAAATACATCAAAACTCTTTTACTGTGAGTTACTGGTCAAACACCAGAAGTTGAACACTGGAAGATTGTACAGTGTCCATCTGCAGATATACTCAAAACCTGTCTGGGCATGGTTCTAAGCAAACTGTTCTAGTTGACCTGGTTTTGAGCAGGGGGTTTGCATTAGATATCTCCAAAGATCACTTCTGACCTCAATGATTCTGTGTTTCTAGACACGCGCCAATTCTAAGCATAAGAATTTTAATATTACGTACTTCTCTCTGTGTGTTTCTCCTCTTCTTTGTGGATCTCCTCTTCTTTATCCTCCTCATTTCCCTTTATTTTCTCCTCCTCCACCTCTTCTACAAACAGAAGAAAAAAATCCATGCATTACTTATGCTGACCTACAAAAAGTCTCCTAAGAGTCCTGAACTTAGAGTACTTAATGAAAGATCATGTTAGAGAAGGCAAGAAAAATAAGTATAACACAGAGGGAATGTAGAGGTGAAAAAAAATCAGATACCTTCAGAGAAAAAATTTGACTACCACGCAACAGAGTAAGATTCACATCTGGATTTGCTTAGCTTTAAAATCAACAGAATGCAGTTACCTTTGAAATGAAACGATGCATTTTGAATGCAGCTAAAAGTTCTCAACAAAATATTTTATTTTGTTTTTCACGTAAGAAAAAAAGTGTAAAAAGTACAGTAAGAAAATACTAGTATGTTTGTTTATTTACAATTGGCAAATTCACTCCTAATCTTTATGGTAGAAAAGGCCCAGATTCTTCTTTTCTTAACGAATATGAATTATCATTTCAAGTTGTCAAGGTTTAGGGTCAGGGTCATCCACCAGACCTACAACCAATGCTCCCTGTTAACCCTTCTCCCTCTCCAAAGCAGAGAGGAAAGGAATAAGGGAGAGACACTTATGGATTAGAAAAGAAAACTAAAACAGCTTTAATAAGAATAATAAAATGCAATATGTACAAATAAATACAAACCCAGCATCCATCCCAATCACCCTGGATGGCAACTACTTCACCATCACCACTGATTTTGTGGAGCAGGCACTGGGGACGTCCCAGACAGGCTCAGTGGCAGACAGGAACTAGATTCAGGAACACAAGCATCGGGATGAAAGGCAGAACACAATCCTCCTTAGATGCCGGCCATTGAAGAGGAAGAAGAAAGCTTCACCCTCATGATCCCTCAGCTTTATACTGAGTACAATGTATATGGGATGGAATATCTCACTGGTCAGTTTAGGGTCACCTGTCCTGGCTGCTCCTCTCTGCAAGTGCAGCCTTTTACTTTCTGCACCCTCAAGGTGGTACACAACGTCGAGCATCGGCCTTTGTCTGCACATCGATCCTTGGTACTAACTCTAACTATTGAGCGTTACCATTGCCAGAAGCAGACACTGTCTGCAAAAACACGCCATTAACTTTAGAAAGAGCAGTTAGATAGAAGAAATTGAGCTGAAAAGAAAAATCATTGAACAGAATTAGTTCTGTTCTAAATCAAACCAGGACAAAAGTTTATTCCTAATATGAAGTATCACAATTTAAGATCAGCTATTTAGAAACATACAGTTTTAGAAATTCCTAAAGAAAAATTTGAAATACAAATGCACGCAGGTTAAAATGAAAAATATTAACACTTCCTGAAACTTTCTATTATACATCCCATAAACTTCCATTATGTGCTTTGTACAGTTTGGTTTCCACCTCCTGTGCTTGCTAGATACAACATAAGACTATTACTTTTAAGATTACGTTATAATCTATCCAGAATATAACAGAACAAGTTAGCACTGTTAAGCCCATCTTGATCTGTACACTTCTCCAATTTCTTATTTTCATTTTACTACAGCGGTGTTTACTAGCTTTTTTAGAGAAAGTTCTAGGTACAAAGAGAGCTTGATGCTCTCTTAAATTTAACTTCTATTACGAAGAACACTTGAATTATTTAAAATAAGTCCTCTAATAAAATCAGAAAAAAAGATTCAGAAAACCAAAAGCCTAAAATTATGAGGTTTTTATTTTTCTTAATTTATGCAAGAATTATATTCACACCACAAATTCTTCAAAATCGATCTGATTTATTTTTAAGGTAATAAAGTGGCATTCATTGTTCATATGCCATCCGCTTTTTAAAACTTACAGTTAAGCCTCATGTATTTAATTACTATCAGTAAAACTGGACTCATTTACCTAAGAATCTAAAAAAGAGTCATTAGGTTCAAGAGTACTTTTTCCACAATTTACAGATTTTAATATTCACCTGAAAGATACAAATGTCCCACGGAAAGATATACATACCCAGAATGTCTTTAAAATACCATGTTACAAGTTTCAAAGCGGAGCTTTTTGAGCTCTACGTTGAGAACAAAGTAATTTCAGGGATGAGGAAGTTCCTTACAAACTTCCATGACTCTGTGAACAAATTTAGCTTAACTAAAAGTGATTTGAACACAATGCCCAGCTGAACATCCCTAGCTAAGAAAGTTTGTACCATAATACAGAGATGTTTTTACAACTGGCTACGGCTATCTGCTGCTTTTTCTCTGATAAGTTGCAATCTCGTTATCCTGATGCCAGAAAGGCAGAAGCAATGAATATAATCCTTTTAAAAAAATAATAACTTGATGATATCATTAAGTTATCACTGTATTTATTGCATAGCCACCTTAAGTCACACTATTTGCTGTGGATCTGAACATTAAGGTATTCATTGTTTGTTTTTTTTTCACACTAGATGTCTGCCTGTCACTAAAGAGCTGAAAAATAGCTTTTACTAATTTCTACAGCTGCAAGCTTTTGGATCTGCTCAGTCACAGACTAGATGCCAGTTCTGCCAAAATATACCCATAAATAGAGATAAAAATAATCACTAAACCTAAGAGCATGTCACCAGTATTTGCAAGTTACTCTGGACTGCAGTCATGCTCTCACTATTCCATAATCATAGAATGGCTTAGGTTGGAAGGGATCTCAGAGATCATCTAATCCAACCTCCTTGCCATGGGCAGGGATGCCTCTCAACTAGACCAGGTTGAGGCTCAAGGCCTCATCCAATCTTTGAGCAGGAGACTGGACTAGAGATCTCTTGAAGTCCCTCCCAATCTGAACTACTCTACTATTAGATCACAACTCCTCCTGCTTATCATAAAATATATTTAAAAAATAATCATCAAGTGAATCAGACCACAAAGCTCAATATTCTCTTCTTTATTTATTACCACATTTCTAGTTAAAAAAAAATAAATAAAGGATTTAAATATTACAATCGATGAATCCAACATCCATTAATCGGTCCTCCAAAGTCTGTCAGATAGAACCATGCCTGATTTCTGATTTGCAAAATCCAGTAGATCAAAAATGCAGCAGCTGTATCTTTGCCTGCTACATCAGAGAGATCTCTTTCTACTATATATTCAGCTCCTGTTTTCAGATATTATAGACCACCTTAATCTTCTATCGGGTGAACAAAACATATTCCTTTAAGCTTTCCAGTATAAAAGTTGTTTCTCAAATTCTGAAATATTTTTTGCATAATAACCTTATGAAACAGGACAGGTTGGGGACTGAATGGTTAGAACGTAACTTTGTAGAACAGGGCCTTGGTTCTTTGTGCAAAACAATTTGAACATAAACCAGTGTGAAATATGTTCCACAGCATTTCAGGCCATATAAACAAGAAATGTAGCCAGCAGGATAAGGGAAGTGATTCTCCTTCGTTCAGCACTTGAGAAGTCCCATTCTGGAGCACTATGTCTGGGCTTTGGATCCCCAGTTCTAGAGAGGCTCTGACAAAACCACAGCAAGTCCAGCAGAGGGTCACCAGAAAGGTCAAGAGAATTAAGTATGAGGAGCAGATGACAGGACTGGCTTGGCTCAGCCTGAAGAAGTGAAGACAATTGGAGATCGTATCACTGCCTTCCATTACATAATGGGAGGGCAGAGAGAAGACGAAGCCACTGCTCTAAGGTTCACAGCAACAAGACAGGAGGGAACGGACACTACTCGGAACCCAGAAGATCCAATTACGCAGAAAGTGTTTCACTGTTGAGGTCAGTTTAATATTAGGCTACCCATGAAGATGTTGTGGTATATCCATCCTTGGAGATGTACAAAAGTAAACTGCCAAGGTCCCTGAGCCATGTGATATAATTGGACTTGCTTTGAGTAGGAAGTTGGAATAAAGACCATCAGAGGGTTGAAATAAAATTACTCTGCAATTCCATCATCTTCACTGTTGTTCTTTCACGTATCTTTTTCAGTTCTCTGACATCTTCTTTGATATGTGGTAGGGGAAGGAAACAATTATAAAATACATTTAAGAGCTTGGTGTCCTATAATGTTTTCCTCAATTTCTTAATTTATTCCCAGCATTCTTTATTTGCTTTCACAAACCCACTAGAATCCTGGGAAATCGTTCTTGAGTGGTGAGTCAGTTCTATCAAGTTATGAATATTTTCGTACTCACTTGTACCACTTTGCAGTTAACCACAATGAGTTTCATCTGCCATTTTACATGCCTGTCATCCAACACTGTAAGATTCCTCTACAGCTCTTCATGGTATCGTCAGCAAACTGGCATCTCACTAGACACCCTTCATTTTAGGTCAATTATTAATTGTGTTGCACAGCATAGTCTCTGGAACAGATCACTGTAGATTTCCTTTCTGTTCTTCAGATGATTATTTCATCCACGATGACTTTCCATCTTATCCCAAGACAGCTCAGTTTCTAAACATTCTTGTTAAGAAATCATTTGTGCTTGGATATTCGAAGTAATTCAAATACATCAATCAGGTCTTCCTTGTCATGCACTTGTTTACTTACCTGAAGAGCTCCAAGGTTTTCTAATGTATGATCATCTTCCACTGCAAAAATCCTAAGCGTCAATATAGGTATTACATTTATTAATTCTACTGGAGAAGAAGATTCTATTAATCCGCCCATTTGAAGAAAGTCTTCTAGTAGCATTCTTTACATCATTGTTAAGCCATACTGATTTTCATCTGCGCTTTCTGAAAACTGTACTTTCTAACTGAGAAGCATGCAGCTGTGTCTCCAATATAGGACCTTCGAATGATCTCCACACTGGATTCACAGATTTGATTCTGGGTACGATAATTTCTAGACTCCAGCAAACTATAGGCCAATATTTAATATTCACTTCTGTATTTTTGATCCAGAACAAGAACTCCTCTGTGACCAGTCTGTTTTCTCATTGGGTAAGATGAAAAAGGCAACCCTGATATCCTAATTTCATTCATCTCTAATGAAAAAAAAAAACCCTTAAACTGCAGTAAGAACAAAGATCATCAATTCATTTCTAATGAACATTTTACAAAAGGGACTTGTAACACTACAGTTTTGACACAAGTATACACAACGTTCTTTCTTGCTGCCATTTCCACCTCCAACAAGTTTCTAGAATACCTGAATTGCACAATATGGTATGACTTCTGAAATCTCAGTGCAACACCTATCTCCTAAATAAGATCCTTAGAAAAAAATATGGAACCTTCCTTTTCTCAGTTTAACTGGCAAAATATTTAAAGGTAAGCACCAGGAAACAAGAACGAGTCTGAAATATAGCTGAAGAGAAATACTCCTGTCTTCCTTTCTCTAGCTGTTTAGAGGCTGAAGACTCAGAATACGATGACACATTAGTGAAAGACAGTTTCATCATTAGTGAAACAGTAATTCAGAAACTAGTTACTACCCCGAGAGTGAAAGACCCCTGATCTTGTTTAATCTATCCAAACCCTACTCAGTCAAGCATGTTTAAACATGTCTGGGTTAGCAAGGTCATAATTTCATGAAATGCTATAGAATGGAGGGGAAAAAAAGGGAAAGGAAGAAAGTAAAGAGGAATTTAAAACAACAGCTTTCTTAATTACAGATAAAAGAGCAGTGTCAAATTATCTGTAAACTATTCCGCTGCTTTATTTTCACAAGTGCAAATAATATGACAATCAGAGTCTTGTATCAAAAAAAATGAATATGTTCACAGAACTCTGTAACAATAATGCACTACAGAGGACAACTACTCACTGTAACATAAAAAAAAAAAAATAAACCTTCTGCTAATTACACGAAGAGACTAAAGTACCAGCTTCCTACACTTTACGCTTTCAAATGTTAATCAGTCGTTACGGTCGTCAGATAAAAGTTAGATAAAACCACTATGAATTGAATTAATAAAAGCGATGTGGCATGAAAACCATACATGACTTGTGTTTTCCATGAAACCTTACCAAGACTGTCTTTTGGTAAAAAAAAAAAAAAAGTTTGAAACAAATGGTATTTGTGACATGCCGCACATTTTCATTCTTACTATTTATCTGCATGTTAAAGGAAGTTCGAATCCTTTCTTGCCCTCAGGAACAGTAAATTAACATATTTTTTTCCCCACAAATCTTTCTATTCCATGTCCGACAATTACTCATTTTTCCTCTTCTTCCATCCACCACCCCACCCCAGTTTCTAAAGAGTACAAGAAAAAAAACCAAAACAACCAAATTCAAGACAAACCAGGTCTTGAAGATGACTGGGTGTACTGGGTTTGGGTGAGCTGGAGTTAATGTTTTGGTGTTACTTTCATTTTTTTCTAGGCCTCAAATTCCATTCTCGAAAACTGAAAGATTACATAACAGAGTACTGATGGACAAGACTGCTTCTTCATTTAGAAAGGTGTCACAAGTGTGTCATTTTAAGAAATGAAAAAAATCCCCAACTTGAATAAAAACAACCAATTTAGAAAAATCTTACCTGGAAGACTTGACTTGTTTGGTAGTATCACTTCGGTACATTCCTCCTTTTCCTCACAGGGATCCTCTTCATCAGAAAGTACTAAGAAAGCCTCTTTCGGCAAACTTTCATTGCACTCCTGCTTGGATGGTGAACCCAAACAGCTGTCTATTTTCTCTTCTAAATCTGGGACAGCATCATCCAGTGGAAGCAGAGAACTTTTAGAAAAACAGCTCAATTCATCTTCAGCAGGGGCTAGTTTTTCCAAAATTGGAATAATTTCATCTGTTTCCATAGAGTCAGTATTGTCCAAGATACTTCCACTTGGCTCATCTATCGTCTTTTGAACTGTGGTTTCCGAAAGACCTGCAGTGCCATCTCCTTTGTCCTTTGGTTCCTCATCAGCTTCCATACTGCTAGAGATGGCTTCTTCTCCAACAGCATCTTCAACAGCTACTACTTCAGTCCTCTTTTCCTCACCAGATGTGTCAGAACTAGTAGTTAAGTCATTTGTTTCTCCCTTCTGTTCAGAAGAGTTACTAACATCACAAGTTGTTTTACTTTCACTTTCTGATGGGATGTCACACTCTCTTTGGTCCAAATGATCTTTTTTACTATTTTCTTCATGGATATTATCTTTATTGCTACCATGCACTCCATTTTCAAGCCCACAAGCTAAAGCAGTATCAATATCTTTATCTTGCTCAGGAGCAACACTCTCTGGAGACAGCGTTAGGGATTTGGGTTCTGGGTCATCAACTGCATTCCCTGCCCTACTTTCAGGGCTTTTGGCTTCACTAGTTTCATCAGAAGCTGTTTTTCCTTCTTCAGAGTTAACATGCAAGTCCACTAGGCCATTAACCTCCCTCTTGTCCTCCATACAATCTGTATTGCTTGAAGGGGAGTTTAAATCAGAATCTCCATTCTCATGCTTTCCATTTAACAGTTTAACTTCAGTTGTCTTCAACAGCTCCTCCTTAACCTTATAGACAGCTTCCAGTTGTTGTCGATCACTTGCTCTCATTGTTTTTCGCGCTTTAAAGACTTTTTTCTGAGGTTCATCTGCACTATCCATCTTGACCCTTAAAAAGAAAAAAATAGTTCAGAAAAAATTGTGAAGGAAACAATTTATCATCATATTAAAGTGTTCCTAAGAAAGACTGTAGAATTCAGCACATTTTGAAGCAAAACAGTTTGTATCTACAAAAAACCAAAGAAACACCTGACAACACACTTCAATTCTGTTTGTCCTCCGAAAAAGTGCATGTAAGTTTCTATGTATGCTTGCACAAATGTGTAGGTAAAGATCACTCAGATCACACTATAACATTCTGTAGTAATATTCTGACTACATATTTTAGACCAGTCATCTTGTACTATTATTATTACAAAGCCACATAATGAGGTTTCCTAGCTAGAAACAGGTATCGTGGTTACACAAAAGCCAGCAGCCTCTCGTCTTACAGAAAAGTATAGATATGTTCTTGGTCCACTAGTTCACATTTATTTATCTTTCTAAACCCATGCAATTTCACAATTTTCTAGTAGAATTAACAACTAAATGGCAATATTTTTATATCAAGTAACTTTTATGAAAACTTCAATGTATTGAAAGGATTTCTGAATGTGTCATTAAGATTTTTTTTTT